>BMAO01004926.1:0-15527 GCA_019973975.1 Trichonephila clavata
TTTTATCCGAGTTGACACATTTTTTCTTGAATAAATGTGTTTCGCATTTTTTTTTTCGAATATTATAATGCTAAATGAGCTTTCCCTTTGCATGTTAAAAGTTAAAACAAATTATTTATGAAATATTTTTGAAATTTTAAAAACACTTATTGTAAAAAATTCATGAGTTATAATGTCACGAATTTTTATAAAAATTGAGGCATTTTATCAATTTAGTTTGGAAAAAAAAAGTGTAGAACGAAAAAAAATTTTTTTGAAAAATTATATGTATGAATAGAAGGAATGTACGTGCATTTTTTAAAAATTATAGATGTTCCTATTTTATAAGTTAAGTAAACTAATCTTGATACAATTTAGACTGCAGATTTCGATTTAATCTGCATATATTTAATTGTAGCAGTACAAAAATATATTAAATGAATTAATACATTTTTATTCGCTCTCTATATATTTTTGGCCGTACTTTTTGAAGTTTCACTCATTGGGCCAGTAAATACCTTTTTCTTTAAAAATTTTTTATTGCTTTTCATTTTGCTTATGTTTTTTCCTTTTCTCTTCTATAATTTTCTGAAAAAGTTCGTACCTTTTTGCCCAATAATATAAAGCTAAAGAGATATAGAATAGGAGTGTAGGCCAACCAACTTCAATTTTTGCAACAGAAATAAGAATTCTTTAAAGAAGAATTAAAAAAATTCTACACCGCCAACGGCGTAGCTAGGTATCCAAAGTCTCTGGTGCAAAAAAAAAAAAAAAAAAAAAAAAAAAAAAAAAAAAAAAAAAAAAAAAAAAAAAGAGGGCCCGAGCTTTGGTTGGATTTTATTAAGTAAAAATATGTGAAATATTTAAGTACAAAGCTACAATTTTTAATTTACTATCTTCTCTTTCTTGGCATTGTCTGCACTTTAACCGTATCACTGGTTTCTTTTTTTATATCCATAACTTTAGTTTCATAATTATTTGTGCCTGAAGTACTTAGTGACGTTAAAAAGGAAGGGAAAATGTGTTGTTATTTATGCCATCTGATCGACAGTAACACCAGATTAAGGTTCTCGAAATTCATCATGGCATCGGGCTATATTGTACGCCTGTCGTTAGCCTAAGCATTGAGAACTATGCAGGTCATAGTACGATTTTGCTTGGTTCCTCCCCAGTTTGAGGGCGGCCCTGGAGCTGATCAAGGCCCACCCATCTCTCTTCCCCTTCCACCCAACCACACGAGAGGGATTGTGGCTCGACGGCTATTTAGAGTACCCTTGCCGCGAAGGCACAATGCATTTACAAACATTCATATCTTCTCCGGGATTCGAGCCCAGGCCCTACAGCACAGCAGTCATTGTCACTAACCTCTATACCCGGATGGGCGGCAGGAGAAATGTAATTTTATGCTACAAAACGTCTCGTGGGGGAATCCCTAGCTATTTATTTATTTAATCGGGAAGATCGAACTAATCCACTTAGAATACAAAATGTTCCTCCGAGATAGACAGGAAATGATGCAAAAATATGCATTATCAAGAAAATACATTACAATATTATAATTACTTTAAAAAAAAACACAAACAAACTTCTCTGCAAAAGAGCAGAGGAGGAGGGGGGGGGGAGGTCAAAATTAAATCAGTGGATTGCTGATACGTCTAAGATTGCGAAATATTGGAAACAGGAAACTAGCTTTTTTGAATCATGTTGGAACAAGAATAGAATGTAACTAGAAAGGAATTGCTTCTTGTGTAGGTTTTTTAAGATGTGTTGTTGTTGTTGTTGCTTATCCTCCAGGGTCTGACGAAGTCAGACAAGATTAATTAAATCGTTGACTCTCAAAAAATCCAGCACAAGAAGGGGATCTGTGTAGATAAAGTTGCTTGTGAGATCCATGCAATGCATTGTGTTCGGGGGAAGCCTGGTGATTTTTAAGATGTAATAATAAGAATGGTAAGATTTTTCATGGAACTTGAAGTTTATTTTCTAGTAATAGTTTATAGAAAAATGAAAAAAGTTAAAAATAACTAACTCCCCCCCCCCCAATAATATCGCAAATTTAACTTGCGAGGGTCCGAGGACCTCCCTGAGCTTGAGGGCCCCGGTGCACGGCACCTCCTAGTCCCCATTGGTAGCTACGCCACTGATTTTAGCATTTCTTATGGAAGTAAAGAATATTGAAATGAATGTAAAGATACTGTCATCAAAGTAAATATTCAAATTATACATGAACACTTCGCTTATACTGTTGTTGTTTCTAATGCCACCTATCCGACGGTTTCAGATTGAGGCCCACGAAATTCATCGTGGCGATGGGCTAGGTGTACGCCTATCGTTAGCTTTTAGCTTTGAGCCCCACGCAGGTGACAGTACGATTTAGCTCGGCTCATACACGATAGATGGCGCACTATAAATTGTCGAGATGGAGATGGCGACACCACTTATCTCCATCTCGACAATTTAGGCATGGAACTGGAGAGAAGGGAAATATTTTCTAACCTCCTGCACCCGTGGTTTCTGCTGCGAACGACCACAAGACTTTCGGACCCACTGATTTAACAAGCACGTACTCCGTGTGTACTCGGAGGGTATTTGGTGGCATCGGGCATCGAACCCAGGCCTTCCGGACTGGAGTACGATACTCTAACCACTAGGCTACCCATGGCCTCTCGCTTATTGTAGCATGCCAAAAGAGATACATGCTAATAAAACTTGGTGTTACAATTTGGTTGGTTGTCAAAATGTAGCAATTTGTAAATGTATCCGACGCTTAAGCATGTGTGTGAAACAATGTAAACTGTGAGGAAAATGTTCTTAATCTTCACGATCCTAGTGTTGTGTGGAGGATTTGGAGTTAACAATTGCAAGACGATTAATGTATTTATGATGTACATATGTCCTTAACCGCTTGCATGATTACCCCGAGTTATCTCGGGTTTGTATACATTGCAGTTAATTATTACCCCGGGAAAACTCGGGCGAAGCAGAATTTGTCAGTACGATTTGTTTTATCACGGTTTTACTCGGCCTGGAGGAAATGAAAGGAAATATTCAGCTTTGTCATTGGCAGTTTGGACAATTTTTATAACTCGCCAGGTTTGGCTGATAGGTTAGTTAAAAGGAAGACTGATGTGTGGAATATTCCGATTGAATAGAAAAGATTTACCTCGAGATCTAAAGACAAAAAGAATTTTTAAAAGGGGAAATTATTGGGTATCAGAGAAGGAAAGTAACTGTAATGAAATGGAAAAATAAGAAGGATGCTAGTCTTATTTCCACAAAACATATAATTAAAATGCAGGATATGACAAATAAATGGGGAGAGAAAAGTCCAGGCCTAAATGTGTAGTTGACTACAATGACAAAATGGATAGTGTTGGGTGGTAGGAGGTATTCAAGCGATCACCTAAACAATTTAGAATGGAACTGATTGAAAATGAATGTCAGAAAATCATCCTGACGAATTTTCTGCCACATCTGGAAGACCCAGCATTAGTCCTTCATCACTCAGGTTATCTTCAAGGCATTTTCCAGATGTTATTCCTGAGAGGTAAGCCAGGAAGAAAAGAGACCGATACTAGTGTACAAAATGTTAGACATCATTTTGTGTGTTGCCCCTTGTTTCAAAACAATCATACAAAGAGACTAATATTTAACTTTTTTCCGTTTGCCCGAGATAACTCGGGATAGAAACTAATATTAAACCTAAATGCTTTTATACCTATAACAATTAAAAATCCAACGTAAAATCAACAAATTTTGCTTTGTTTCGTTTCATTGTATTTAATAATAAAGTAAAAAAAAAAAAAAAATTGACGATTTTTTGCAGTTTCTTTCAAAATAATATGTAAAGGAAGCGGTTAAGAAGTTCATGGGGCAATCATGATCCAAGCAATAATGGAAGATTTTCTTAGTATTACTGAATTCATCAATTTCGACGGCGTAGTTATTATTTCGAAGTAAAAAATTCAAAATAATGTTTCCATAAATTGCGGTCACATGCAGAAATTTTAATTACATGGAATTTAACTGCGTATGAGTTTACTAATCAATGTTTGATTGAAATTAGAAATTTTTCGTCTTTGTCATTTCGCGTAGGAAAAAAAAAAAAAAAAAAAAAAATCAAGCAGCCTGAAAGAAAAAATGTAATAAGATAGAGAACGAGGAAGGTGTATGCTATAAAAGTGGTGAATTTTTAATATCAAGCATTATTTTCGTAAAATAAGAATTGAAACTTTCAGAAGATTGCATTTTTTTTCCAAAAAGTTTTGTTACTTAAAACCTGATATCACAAAAATTTATGTGTGATTGTAATATTTTTATTAAAGTATGATTTTATTTAAAGTAGGCAATGAACAAAGAATTTAGCTCTAACGTCAATAGTTTTTTCTAACAGTTTATTCACTGGCATAGCTTGTTCTGAGTGGGCCCTGCATCAAAAATTTCTTGGAGGCCCTTGTTTAGGGCCCCTTAATAATTTACGGCTTTTGGCTTACACATGTTGAGGCCCATGTAGCTAGGGAAGCCCCGTATCATTGATACGGTGATTGCTACGCCTTAGAGATTATTGTTACAAACACCATGCATTTTTATAAAATTTTCTACAAGAAAATGCGCAATGAGCGATAGCTTTTTGGTAATTGTTAATATATTTTAGATTTTAGAGTTCATTGCCTTTATAACTGTATTAATTATGTTGTGTAAAAAAAATAAGTTTAATAAATTGAGGCTTTGAATTCCATATAGAGTATTTTGGAATTCGATACAATTTTTATCGAATTTTACTTACCTCATGTTAATAAATTTAAATGCCATATAACCTCTTGATTGGTGATTTTCAGTGATTTAAGTCATAAGCACCACGTATATATGGTATGGAAAGTTTGTTTTCTGCAGGGAAAAAAATTATAAATAAGGGAAAAAAAAATCTTAATCGCTTTGGAATTGCTACTCACGATTTTTTGAATTAAAAAGAACTGCATGGTATAAAGATAAGAATCAGCCGCAAATAGAAGCTATTGGCTCGTGATATTAGACAACTTTTGAAGATGGTAATGAAAAAATACCCCAATCTATTCGTACATAAATTGCAAAAAACAAATAAACTATTCAGTGAATAGTAAATTATTCAGTAAATAAGTATTTCATGGAACTGTGTGGTGAAGCTTAAAATTGAATATCCCCCCCCCCTTTAAATGGGGATGCGGATTGGTAATGCCATTGCAGACGTAGCTGGTATCACTGTTTATAGTGTAGCAATATCTTGGTGCATACCAATTGCTAATGTACACTCCTGCCTCTCTAACATTCTTGACTTAAAAAACTGCTGCGGAGTTTGTCTGAGTACTCTAAGCAAATGTTTTGCAGTGGTTCCCTGGATACCGTGGTGTAACTGGTAATGAGTTAGCGGACCACCTAGCAAAGAAGGAGCTTCCATTCAACATACCTCAAGGAAAGCTGTCCCTTTTACCAGTGCCAAGTATAGTATTATTAAGAAAAAGATGAATGTTTTCACTTCAATTCAACACACAGAGAGAAATTGCATTAAAACTGGTGGAATAATCTTAAAGATCTTCCCATGAGGCCAAGATGTAAAGAAATTGCCAAGTTTCATCTGGCTACTGGATAGGACTGTCTCTTCAAACATCTTCATCGAGTTCATTGCACAGCCCCCTTTCTGAACGCTCTGTGATATTTGAGAGGACATGGATACTGCCCACATTCGCCGCTGCCCAACACTAAAGGGCGCCTCTTTGTGCGATCGTATTGGCAAGCTAGGGACTTATTGGTGTCATACACTTTTCTCACCACGTTTTTATTTCCCACTTTACTTGTTTTGTCTGTTTTTTGTTTTTGTGCCTATCCCCTTGTGCTGTAGAGTGTATTTTGTAACTCTGGCCATTGGAGTGAGAGTGAGAGAGTGAGAGAATATTAACGTCGCACTGATTAGCAACACGAGGGCTTTTGGCGACGGTCCGCGTAATTTTGAACCATGGTCAAGTGACGGCGACGACACATGAGCTAGCACCCCCTCTCCTAACTACCACACCACACCAACTGGAGGACGTTTGAGCTCTCGACAGATTTAACGTGCATCGCTCCCCTACACGGCGGTCTTTAGTGGTACTAGGATCGAACTCATGACACGCTAGCCATGATCCGATGCCTAGACCACACTACCACCGCGGCCCCTCTGGCTATTGGAAATAAAAACAATGTAATTTTGATGTTCAGTTTCCTCCCCTGAGGGAGGCACTTGAGCTCTAACGATATAAAATCGTCTCTTGGAATTTAATTTTGCCGAGAACACCCAAGCCAAAAAGGCCACTCTAGAGAACTTTAACAGGCCTTATATAATCATTCGACGTGGAGTTTGTTTTTGAGTTTAAACTAACTTTTCCCGATGAGCTAGAGACTTGAAATTTGGACTATAGCTAAGAAATGGATGGCAATGCATGAACATGGTGTGGGGGAGGGGTCCTAACTGGGACCCCTCTCCTCTGTCCTGCGCGTCTCTAGGTGTGGGGGGAAACGAAACATCACAACGAACACCATAATAACAATAGATTTATTCAAGTTCTGAACAAACACTTAAACAATCACAAGTTTAACTATAAGAAGAAACCTAGGAGTGATCTCTAAAACGTTTGATTAATCCAAATGCTCAATTCTAAGTAAACCCGACTACCAGAAATGGATAAGGAGAACAATCACTAATGACCTCAGGCCGATTCTAAATCTAATATCTTAAAGCTTCAATCTAATAATGTAATCTCAGAAATTACACCTTTTAAACGCGCGCTAAGTTTGTGAAATAAAATCTCCAGTGTTCAACTTACTGGATAGCTTCACGGCTCCTTCTCCCTCTTACATCTACAAAACCTATATATATATATATATATATATATATATATAGACTTTATATAATAGAACTAATTTAAAAAAACATATTTCTATCTCGTGTTTTTCTTGAAAGGCTGTGAATTAGTATAAATTCGAGCCCCAAAGTTTCCCCAAGAGGATTAGTCAGAATATCTCGCGAATATCCCCGTCACAATGGTTATAAAAACATGGTACATAAAAAAAAAATTATGAAGAAAATTATAAGTTTCCATTGTAACATGTGGTCAAGAATTGTCGTGCAGTAAATTAACTTTGTTGTGCCTCTGCTTTTCCCCCCAGCTATGTTTCGCCCCAATACTTGACTCAAATGCTTCAATTGTAGTCGGTAGCGATCCTTTACAAACGATGATTTCTATGATCGAATCCCCTGCGATAGTTCATAATATATTACACCCAGCTGTCCTTACTAAATATTTGGCATGAGCGCTTTGATCCATGAATATTTACTCGTAGCTTCGCGTTACTGCTGATGCATTGTCGGGCACGCACGATTTGTACTCTTTGATTTGTCTTAATGAACTTACTTTATATCACAAGTTACAATTCGGCGGGTAATCATTTCCATTTTTGCCTTGGAGCAGTTACTCGCAAGCGAACGGATAGCAAGAAAGATGAGATTTTAATTTTTATCCAATTTCGTTAAAAGTAAAATGCAAGCACAAAACAGTGAGAGTTTCCAACAATATAATAAACACATTCATCAAAATCAGGGGTACTCAACCTTTTCCCCCGCCGGGTCACATACAAATGGCAAATATTTCATGCAGGCCGCAACATGAGAATTAATGAAAAAAAATATTTTAAGACCAAGGCAATATTTTACTTTTAAAATGTGGAAAATAGATCAAAATATTCAAAATCAATTTTTGGCTGTCAGTTAGGAAAAACTATTAAACACAAATACAAATTTTTTCCCTCATGTTTTACTGAGTTTTATAGTAGTTTTGGTTCCCTTCCACTCATGACCCCTTGTCGTACAAATGGACAAAAAAAAAAAAAAAAAAACTTGCAATTTTGTACATGTACGTTTCGACAGGAAAATCAGTAGATTTGATTGCTTAATTGATAGCCTCTTTCCCCGTAGAAAATGTATCAGCGTCTTTTATTTCAATCAACACTTCTTAATAAAACATTTCAAACGCCAGTGACCCTTTTAAGCATTTATAAAATAAAAAAATTAGTTTTTCCATTCGAATATTTATTTAATTTCGTGCTTAATTCATTTGATTACGTCACATTCCAAAGCACTGCTTCTCAAACTTTCAATGTTGGTGACCCAATTTTCAATCCTAATTTCCATCGCACCCCTCTCCCCTTTTCCGTACAATAACAATGTATGGAATGCAATAATAACGTACTACGACGTAAAGCTACGATACTACTTTAATTATAAACCGTATAAATCATTATGATAAGGATTAAGTTTTGAATATAATCTTGTACATGGCTAGAGCCCATGGAAAAGTCCCTATTAATTGTTATATAAACCTGTTTTTAACTCAGTATTGATAAATGAATGATCAAATACAATGTGCAGTACTAATACATTTACATATAAGTACATTATATCAGTGTAAATGTGTCACAGAACGTACTTTGATTTGCTGCTTTTCAATAAATTAATAATTTTTCAAATCTTTTATTTTCTACCTTTCAATAATAGGCTTGTGGCCCCTGTAAGGTTATCGCGACTCCTAGGGGAGTGCGCCCCACAGTTTGAGAAAACGCTGTTCTAAAGCAACACGAGGCCTACTGGTGATATGGACCTCGGTCAGGTGATGAGGCAACACTTGAGATCACGGTCAAGTGACAAGGACGACATCTGAGCTCTGGCAACACCCTCTCCTAACTTCCACACTTCACTAACGGGAGGTGGCCAAGTGGTCAGGGTATCGGATCAGGGCTGGCGATTCATGAGTTCGAGCCCAGTACCACCGAAGACCCACCTTGTAGGGGAGCAATGCACGTTAAATCTGTCGAGAGCTCAAACGTCCTCCCTTTGGTGTGGTAGTTAGGGGAGGGGGTGCCAGCTTAGGTGTCGTCCGCGTCACTTGACCATGGTTCAAAATTACGCGGACCGTCCCAAAAGCCCTCGTGTAGCTGAACAGTGGGTCGTTAATATTCACTCACCAACGGGAGAATGTTTGAGCCTCGGCAGATTTAACGTGCATCGGCTTTCTACATAGCAGTTCTTCGGTGGTACTAGGCTCGAACTCTTGAAAACTCAATCACGAGTCCGGGATCTTGACCAATAGGCTACCACGGTCACATAAGCTGCTTCGAGAGAAGACACTATAAATCACGATCAACCTATCGAATTAATTAGGCAAAAATAAACTTTTTTGGCTTTTTCTTTTTCAAAAGTTTTTAATGATTCTTTTATACAATAAATTTGTTATAAATTTGGAAGAAAAAATTAATTATTTTCATTCTATTTGAATTATTTCATTCTTTTTGAATTGTTCTATTATTTTAAATCCATTCACAGAAAAGATCTATGATTTATCTTTTGATTCAACACATATTTAAGAATCAATAATGAATAGATCTTTATGAAATGAATGATTCATGCCGAAACCTCATTTTAAAATATATGTTTTTTTCAATTGAAAAAAATTTAATTAATTCTTTTTTTCAAAAGAATCTGTTTTGGCCACAGAATGTTCTGAAGGCAAATTCCGAGAATACAAGAGTTTTCTTCGAAATTAAATTGTTTAATTAGCAATCAAGAGTGTTTCACTTTGTTCCTTTGTTTTTACTTTTTTGCTACAAGTATATTTTCGAGAAAAAAAATCTCCATATTAATTGTGCAAACGCTTTCTAAGGAAATTGAACAATTCATGTTTTCCGCGAGAACAAGCTATATTATTTAAACAATACATTTTAAGTTAGAAATGCTGAAAAGGGAATTGTTTTCTCAATCCCCTCCTCACTCCCCCTCAACATATTTTCCTTCTTCTAAGAAATAAATTACATGTTTAAAAATGTTCTTTGAAAAAAAATACCTATTTTTTTCTTAGAAAAGAAAAAAAAAAACTTCAGAAAATAGACTGGCTTATTTTTAATTCTGCGAAAATTAAATTTCAAAATATCTTACTAATTAAACAGCACAAAATGTTTGAATCAACTTTATAAATCTGCTCATCAGCATGTCCTTTATTATCAATCTATTTAAAAGATACATAATTAAAATTCGAGAAACCATTTCTTTGAAATACAACTTATTTCTGCTCTTTTCTTCCAAGAAATTCAAAAGTAAACAACCGGACTAATTAATGTATAAACATTGAATTAGTTGCTTAGAATACACGAATAATTTTATCGTAAGCAAACCGTATCAGTTTCAGTAAAATGCTTTACAATAAATTTACCTTTAAACTTGCTTAGGTAGCCCATTAAAAGTAATACACACCGCTAACAAAAAAAAATGCTAATTATTTCTTAAACCAAAAAAATGGCGACTGTAGTAAATCACGTTGATTAATATATTATAGCTCTTTTTTTAGCTTTTTCCGTGAACAGCAATATCTTCCTTGTAAATAAATTGGGAAATTCTCTAATCGAAATCTTAGAAGTGATCGTAAATTCTATCAATTATTCATCGTCACTGATGCGGAAAGAATTCTAACTTCGGAAAGAGTTCTTTGAATCAATTTAGAAGTAATGCACGAATAAATTCCTTCTTTGGAATCGTATTTTCCTCTTTTTATCCACTTCTACGCTCATTATTGCAAAATTATATAGTTAGGAGAAAATATTGTTTTGTCTCCCTTTGATAGATTTTGAAGACGTCATATTTCGCGACACACAGGATTAGAACTCCAAAAATATTAAATACGGATTTGCCCATAAAACTTTATTTATGCGGTATCTCTCACTTTATAATTCAAAATGATTTCGATAGTAAAAGACGCTTTTTAGATTGTAATTAATTTGGGATTTTAAATATAGTGACAGATGTAAAAATTATAGTGCAACATATCATTTGGAGATGAGAAAATTCTGAATTATTCGTTACAGTAGAACGTTCTTTATCCGAAGGTTTATAACCCGAAGCGTCAAATATCCGAACCAAAATCCGGATACGTTTTCGAACAGTGCTATCTATGCTCAACAGTTGTTTCGCGTGAGGCCAAAAGTGAGAGGAAAAATCCAAGACGAGGAAGATTTGGGGAATTTCAGTTGTGTGATATGGTAAACTGCGCCGAAATATTAGGTCAGTTTGTTTCCAAATGGGGGGTGTATACATGCTCTTTTGTTGAGTTTGTTGTTGTGGAAACCTGGATGGCATGCGAGGCAGAAGACTGTGGATTTCAAATGCTAAATACGATGAGATTGTGACTTCCGTGCAAGAAGAATCCGACCCTGTCGACGATGAAACGGATGGACGAGGACAACTACGAAAGTAACAAGGATCCATCAAATGCTGAATCGTTTCTGCGTTAGAGACAGCTATGGAGTGGTACGAACAACCATCAGAGTGCTATCCTACTCAACTTCTGCTGTTCAAGAGAATAAGAGACCTTGCATGAAAACACGAAGGTTACAATGGTACAGCAAAAAATAAGTAATTATTTTCCACAATAGAGGTAAAATTGCGACATTTTGCACCTATTTTGCTTTTTCTTCAAGAACGTTTCCCACATGTGAGGCTTTTCAATATTCGTATGGTGTCCGGTTTCATATACTACATGGATCGCATTCGGTTTTCGTTATCCGAACAATTGCGTATCCGAACGGAGTCAAGTCCCAATTGATTCGGATAAACGACGTTCTACTGTATTTAAAACGGGAATGGATTCCAATTCTTGCGTCACGAAAGACTCGCTATACAGAAGTACTGTGTGTGATGCACGCTAAATCTACCTATAACCAAATTCCTTACTGTGGCGTGATGTGGAAGTTTGGTGAATAGGTGCTAACTCAGATACCATCCTTGTCACATTTGACCGGTTAAAATTTTCGAGGTTCTGTCACAAACAGTCCTTGTAAAACTGCTGAGTGTCGTGTTCATATGTATTTGATTAAACTTTATTTAAGATAAGCCGAGATTTCTTCATAACTTTTTAAGAAACACTACATTTAAAATATATTAATAAATATAGTAATTATATTTATAAGGAATATAAAATTATATTTATTATAAATAATTATTGTGTGTGTGATTCTTTTTATTATATAATTATAATAAATAGAATTAAAATTTATATTTTCAATGAAAACAATTATAAAATCCTGTGCACCACAAAATATCACATGGTGCTCACAGAATAAAAATATTAATTACACTTACTAAGAGAAGAAGAAAAATATTGAGGTTATGAAGAGGAATACAAATATATATTTAAAACAAATTCACAGTACTTTTTAAAAGAGAACTCCTGGTAGAAAGAAGTTGGTGAAAATTCGATGACCAATTTATATTAAGTCCCTTGAAAGCTGGTCTTATAATCTTCTTCTCTCTGATAAACTTGGAACACAGAAGGAGCACATGGTCTACATTTTCCTCGCCACCAATAATACAATCCCAGGAAGACGACGGAACTAAATTAAATTTGTTCAAGTAGATTTTAAAGTTACTGACTAGAGAGAATTAATATTGAAATAAAAAAATTGTTCTATATCACATAAGTTATTATTATTATTTTTTTACTGTATGAGGCTGAAAAATTCAAGGATAAAAATTGTTCCACAAAATAATAGGGATTGAATTAAATTCCAAATATTATTTAATTTAGAGTAATGCTCTTTTTAACTTAATCTTATTTTAAGTAATGATATTCTCTATAGGAAATTCTATTGTTAGTTTTACGCAATTCTCTATGTATATTTTCCCATATTTTTATACTTAATTCTTCAAATACTAAACTGAATTCTTTCAAATGTACAATCATTAATTTAAAATTAATTAACTAAAACGTAACCCAATGGGCTGAATTCATGACGGTTACATGATAAATGCAATCACGTGTTCACCATTGATTTCAAAGCTGACATTAGTCTTTTAGTTTGAGTTGTATTTGTAAAATTTAGAAAATTTGACAGTTCATAATTGAGTGAAGATGTCCAAGTATCAAAGTCCAAAAGTTGACAAATATGTACTTTTTTAAAAGGAAATTTTGGTAAAAAGCAAAAGTTGGCAACAGCGAAGCGCATTAACTGATAGGCTGAAAACACGTGATTGCATTCATCAAGTGATTATGCTATCACATGAGCTGATGGACTGATTTCCTGAAAATGGATGGACTAATTTCCTGATTGTAGTTATCATGTGGCTATGACGTCACATGAATTTAGCCCATTTGATGTAAATGGAATAAATAACTATTTAATCAATATATTGAATAAATTTTTAAGAGAAATTTATTACAGAATCTGATTTTGTTTTGAAATTTGTTCTTAAACTGTTGGTACAAAATGGTCCCGTTCATGTGATTTTTTGTAAATTTTTCCCAATTTTAGAATAATAATTTCTTTTTCCCTTAATTTTAGCATATTTTCTTAAAATTACTTAATAAATCTAAAAACAACAACAACAGCAATAAAATCCCCATATCACCATTTTTTAAAAAAAAAAAAATTGTCGCAAGTAGTCGGATACCTTAGTCCTTATGTTAAATTAAGAATTTGGATTTAAGATTGCTACCAAGGTTAAGGAATAAAGTTGTAAATCTTTCAGAAAGTGTTAGATCTATATAATAAATGTATTTTTAAAATCCGAATGTATCTATTTTTTTCCGAAAACATCTTACCCATGCGACCCAAATTGCTCTTGGTTGTTCTTGAAAAAAAAATCATTTCAACACTCTTATTAACTATAAAGTTTGTCATAAAATACGGTATATTTTAGACACTTCTTTTGGGGGCTTACGTCTTTCTCTTGTCCAGAATCCTACGTGGTTTTGAACTCATTTATGTTACAAAGAAAAAATTGCAGGAAATCATTAAAGGTATGTGTTTCCATGTGGCATTTTTACCTATAACGTTGGACTTTTACTACTTTAGAAATAATTTTAATATTTACAATGATTCTCGGTAAGCTTTGCTACTGAAAAATAATTTAATAACACCGAAGTAACAATCTTAAATAATATGTCAAATATTTTAATGTGTATGTAAATGCAGGTAGTTTTTTCATTAACTAATTATAAAGGAAAAAGAAAAAGGAAAGCATATTTTAAAAGGCACAAGTATTTTTTAGTGAAATAAGAGTAGCAATCTTCTATTCAAAGAAATACGATTTTTCAACACCCCTTATTTAATGTATCAGAATGTGAATTAACTAAATCCTAAAAAGGAACATCAGATTTTTACGCTTGCCTTTTAAAGCTTTCTGTTGTAAAATATCTTTTTAAGTGCAGAGAAAACAAGTAATATAATTTTTTTTTAAAAAAATCAATTCTACTTAGACCAAACAACAACAAAAAATTTATTTTAGTTACTTTTTATTAAATATAGTTACAATTAATATAAATATGTGCATATACATATGAGAGAATCACAACGTTAATGGCAATTAATTTTTATTAATTATCATTAAAGTATCGCATTGTCATCCAAAACAATCGTGTATAAAAATTTCAGTTCAAATGTTCAGTTTTGAAACGTGAGGAAAAAAATCTTTTAAAGTTTTGACTCAAGTCGCTAAAAATGAAGCCAACTTGGCTATATCTGTTTTTCTTTAAAGAATAAAGTTCAGTCAATAATTTTAATTTATTTCATTAAATTATCGTATTGCATCCAAAACAATAGTGTATAGAACATTTCAGCTCAAACGAATGTTTAAAATGAGTGAGACACGCCAAAATGGTCTCTAAGTCGCCAAAAATAATGCTAACGTGGCTGTATTTGTAACTCTTTGAATAATTAGTTTTAATCAATTAACTTTTATTAATTTTATTAATTTACTGTATGTCATCCAATATAAGCATGTATATAAAATTTCAGCTCAATTGAGTGCTTTAAAATGCATTTTATTAACGATTGAAAATTTGAAACAATTTAAATATAGAGAGAGAGAGTGAGCTAATAGAGAGAGAGAGAGAGTATGAACTGAAAAGGTACTGTAGACTAATTATCTTATTCATAATACATGGTTCACATCTCTACATCAAAGAAAGTTTGTTGAAATTTAATTCTTCTATTTTTCACATGTTAATCATATGTAAAAGAATCAAAATTGAAAACAAATATTCAAATTTATCGAAACTGTTTCACCGTAGAATATGACCACCACACTCAGAAAATTTACCTTTGATATGCTATCAGTAAGTTTACGCGTTAATCCGAGAGGAAACACATTGCAAGCTGTTCGCCAAATAAGACGTCATGATTGGCAGTTCAGTGCTCCTCCCTTTCAGTAGTCGATCAATAGTGTCTAGGAAGTGTCTATTCTACAGGAGACAAATCTGCACATGCTATGGTAAGACGAATATTCTCAATAGTTGTTCCCGGTAGTGTATACTTAACAATAGAACACATACTCAACAATAAATATTCGCTCTTGAAATTAAAACTTGAAACACAATACATCTTCTGATTATTAGTACACAGTTTAAAACAACCCTAATCCTTGATTTTGCACTAAACAGTACTTTTTTTAGCAGCACAGTAAATTATAAATCATCAGTATACATATTATCTACAGA
>BMAO01004927.1:0-12545 GCA_019973975.1 Trichonephila clavata
AACTACCACACCACACCAACGGGAGGACGTTTGAGCTTCGACATATTTTACATGCATCCCACCCCTACACGGCGGGTCTTCAGTGGTACTAGGATCGAGAAATCGTGAAAGAGAAGGGAAAATGTTAAGCAACAAAGCCATGACAACGCACTCACATCGTACGCGTCAAACCCACACCAAAGTGTTGGCGTTAGAATAAAAGCAGGAAATTAACATGGGAATTAAGTTATACCCTCGGTATAAGCCCGTGCAACGCCGGGCTTAGAGGAGAGGAAAAAACATAGAAGCCAAAGTTACTCTTCGAAAAAGATATTGGTCATGCTGATTTTGTGAAGAGAACGGAAATTTATAAAAGTAGAGAAAGCCCGTGCAACTCCGGGCCATGAACGCTAGTCTTACACTATTAAAATTCGAAGGTAAACAAAACGTATGTACTATCTATGTGCGTCTATCTTCTCACGAACCGCACCACGCAGAAAGTCGCGGAAGGTACCAAAAGATCGGGAATTTTCCGGGGAAGCCGTATTGCCTATTTATATTCCGATATTGTAATTAGTTAAAAAGATATTAATTAAAAACCTTAAAACGCCTAATTGTTTTACTCCTGCCGGTTGTTTACTTGGCGGAACTTCCCTTCCGTTTCGGCCGAGCGGTAATCTTACGTTTTCCACCATATTAAAATTGTCATCTAATTTTCGGTGTCGAAATGAGACAAAAAATAATTACAGAATCGGAAAGATCACTTATTTCGCCACGACACGGTATAATTGTTTTTGTAAAATAACGATATTTTCTATTTTTTTCGAATTTTTTTAAATAGTGTTAAAACAGATGCGTTTTTATGAAAATTATCTCTAAATCGTTGGGTATGAATTACTTTTCGTGTTATTAAATCGATATTCTACACCAATTAACTTCAAGCCTTTCTCTTTTAGATCCATTTATTTAAAAAATAAAATTTCCAAAACTTTTTTTTTAAAGAATTTTTAAAAAGTAGTCTTAATTTTTACTTCACATTGAATAACTTCGTCATTTATGAAGATAATCTCACAAAACCTTTTTTCCGTGTGTACAGTAATATTACCCGTAACATATACGAAGATTGAAAAAAGTGCTTCAAAATTACGGATTTTTAAAAAACAATTGTGATTTTCGCAAACTTATGTATTTTTTTTTTTTTTTGAGAAATAAATTAAAAAGTAGTAATTTGTAAATTTTTTATTTCAAAGTACGTTATTTTTGCAAATAGTTGGTGATGTTTGAGAGCATTAACGTAAAAATTACGCCCTTAAAATGAAGGTAATGATTTTTTAAAATAATTTAAAATACGCGATTTTACATTTAGCCAAACTTTGGTTAACTCTCTTGTGCCGGAGTGCTCAGAGCTCCCGCTACACTCAAGACTATAACTGCAGCACTACCGTGCGTGGTCAAAAGGAAGGAGGGTGTACGCCTCGCAGAAACCCGCCGGTCGATCTTTGCATACTTGTATTAAATTTTTTCTCATACTGGACATTGCGTCGCCATACATTACTTTTCGTGTTATTAAATCGATATTCTACACTAATTAACTTCAAGCCTTTCTCTTTTAGATCCATTCATTTAAAAAATAAAATTCCCAAAACTTTTTTTTTAAAGAATTTTTAAAAAGTAGTCTTAATTTTTACTTCACATTGAATAACTTCGTCATTTATGAAGATATAATCTCACAAAACCTTTTTTCCGTGTGTACAGTAATATTATCCGTAACATATACGAAGATAGAAAAAATTGCTTCAAAATTACGGATTTAAAAAAAAAATTGTGATTTTCGTAAACTTATGTTTTTTTGAGAAATAAATTAAAAAGTAGTACTTTTTACATTTTTTATTTCAAAGTACGTTATTTTTGCAAATAGTTGGTGATGTTTGAGAGCATTAACGTAAAAATTATGCCCTTAAAATGAAGGTAATGATCTTTAAAATAATTCAAAATACGCGATTTTACATTTAGCCAAACATTGGCGTCGAAAATTAGCTTTGCGCCAATGACTTTTGACCTGTTTCGCCTTCGACCGCATCTAACTAAGGTTACACTAAAAAAATTTGCCTTAAACAGGGGAAATCAGTAACTTTGGCGAGGAAAAAAAAAATGCGAGTGAAAAAATTATTTTTCATCCTCCCATTCATTATTAATGCCTATTTTCATTTTTCGCTGCGGGTCCGGTAGCACAGTCGGTAAGCGCTTCGCTTCATTTACACCGTAAAGCAGATCGTGTCTTTGCGAGTTCGAATCGCTGGGATCTCTTTTTTTTTCATTTCTGCTAGTTTTTCCAACGTAAATTAATTTTACTGATAAATACTTATTTTAACATGATCCTCTGTTATTTTAATGTACTTTAAATTTTTTTTTTTTCGCCATCAAAAAGGTTTTTATTTTTATTTTTAATCATTTAAAGTAATTTCTATCTTTTTCAACAATTCGATTTTGTTCATTTCTGCTTATTTTTCCCACCTGTAAATTATTTTTTTCTGCTTCAAATATCCAAAAGTTTCAAGAGCTATCTGTAGAATTTTTTTATTAGTATTTATTCATAATGGATTTAAAATAATATATTTTTTAAAAATTAAAATGCATTCAATGCATTTCTGAGATTCATTTAAAATATTTATCAGTATCGAAATTTTTGTTCTCTTTCATAAAACTTATAGTTTACTTTAAAATGATGCGTAATTGCATGAAACTTTTTTCCCCGTGTCGAATATTTCAAAAAGTTCTCACAATTTTACTTCAAGAATTAAAATAGTAGTGAAATTTTGTTATTTGAAAAATTTATACTTTCTGTTCTTTTTTCAGCATACAACTATTTTTAAAAATGCTGCAGTTTCGTTTCCGGGAAAAAACTATCTTTCTTTAAAGAATTTTATAGAAAAAAAACAACTTTTTTTTTTTTACAAAACAATGCTGTTTTGCATATTTATGATTTTTTCTCATATGAATCAATATCGTTGCGTTTATATAAAAATGATTTTTAAAACTTTCAGAATCAGTGATTTAAAAAATAAAAAGCCGAAAACTTTTTTGAACGAATTGTAATAAAACACTCAAAATACTTAAATCAATCATTTAATAATTTCTTCATTGAAAAAAAAAATTGCATTAAATTTTTTCCCGTGTGTCGATTTTGCTTAAAAATTACGGATTTTTAAGATTTTTTTTGTGATTTTCGTAAAATAAAGTTTTTGCGAGAAATAATATAAGCATTATTTTTGTAACATTTTTTCTTCAAAAATTATTGTTGTTTCCAATCAATATGTGAACACTTGGAATTTTCAATTAAAAATTGAGCCATAAAAAATAATGAAAACTTTAAAGACATTCTAAAGGCTTTGCGCATGCGCGAGAATCATTATTATTATTTTTCCCCCTCTGTTTAACGCTCAGTGGCCAAGGTCAAACTTGATGTTGCAATATTTTTTCCGTTATTCATTACTAGATTAATTATGTAATGACAACACTGTATAATCTGTTTTTTTCTGGATAAAACGATAGATTATAGTTTTCTGGACTATACTTTAGCTACCAGTATATAACGATTCATTGGCAAATGAAAATACCACACATACACACAAACCCTTTGTATTATTTTTAGCTCTAAGAAAATAATTATTGTTAAAATAATGAATATGCTTGGTTTTTCGTAATATATTATATCAGAACGTTTTCTTTGTTGCTTTAAATATACATTTTTTTAAGTAAAAAAGAATTGTTTTCTGTAAATCATTAATCGAAATTTTTCAATCGTTACGTATAAGGATTTCTTATAACTATGATAAGTAAACCATCTGAACTAAAAAGATTCATACTTTGCTCTTTTAATATCAGTGATTGAATAAATTAAATACCAAACATCATTTATTTGTCACGATGCGGATTTTTTTTTCAAAATAATAATACTTTGCCTATTTTATGATTTCTTCTAAAATGAATAAATATCGATGCATTTAAATGAAAATGATTTTTAAAAAAGTCATTGATCATTTAGAATCAATGATTAAAAAAATAAAATGCCAAAAAAAAAGAATTTTATAGGAAAAAAAACAACTTTTTTTTTTTACAAAACAATGATGTTTTGCATATTTTATGAGTTTTTCTCATATGAATCAATATCGTTGAAGTGAGTGGGTGATTTTAAAATTCACCCTGTTTGCCTATTCGAGAATTTTTGGTGACGGACCTCGAAATTTTCAACCATTCTCAAGTGACGAGGACGACACCTGAGCTTTCACCCATCTTTAATAATTACTACACCACACCAACGCAAGAACAAATTTCGAAAAAGGGAGTTTTTATGACATAGTTAAAGAAATCACTCACATCGCGCGCATACACACACACACACACAAGTGCTATCGGCCTGAGGGAAACACGAAATTTCCATGGGGATGAAGTTATTCACTCGGTAAAACGAAAGAATTGGAAAGTGAGTGGGTGATTTTTAAATTCGCACTGTTTGCCTATTCAAGGGTTTTTGGTGACGGACCTCGAAATTTTCAACCATGTTTAAGTGAGACGAGGACGACACCTGAGCATTCACCCATCTTTAAGAATTACCACACCACACCAACGCAAAAACAAATTTCGAAAAAGGGAGTTTTTATGACATAGTTAAAGAAATCACTCAGATCGTGCGCACACACACAAGTGCTATCGGCCTGAGGGAAACACGAAATTTCCATGGGGATGAAGTTATTCACTCGGTAAAACGAAAGAATTGGAAAGTGAGTGGGTGATTTTTAAATTCGCACTGTTTGCCTATTCGAGGGTTTTTGGTGACGGACCTTGAAATTTTCAACCATGCTCAAGTGACGAGGACGACACATGAGCTTTCACCCATCTTTAATAATTACCACACCACACCAACGCAAGAACAAATTTCGAAAAAGGGAGTTTTTATGACATTGTTAAAGAAATCACTCACATCGCACGCACACACACACAGGTGCTATCGGCCTGAGGGAAACACGAAATTTCCATGAGGGTGAAGTTATTCACTCGGTAAAAGCCCGTGCAACGCCGGGCTAAGCGGAGAGGAAAGAAACAAAGAAATCAAAGTAATTTCGGAAAATAATATTGGAAGTGCTGAATTTGTGAAGATTGAGTGAATATTAACGTCATACTGTTCAGCTACACGAGGCCTTTTGGGGACGGTCCACGTAATTTTGAACCATCGTCAAGTGACGCGGACGACACCTGAGCTGGCACCCCCTCTCCTAACTACCACACCACACCAACGGAAGGACGTTTGAACTCTCGACAGATTTTACGTGCATCGCGCCCCTACACTGCGGGTCTTCAGTGGTACTAGGATCGAGAATTTGTGAAGAGAATTGAAAATGTTAAGCAACAAAGCCATGACACGCACTCACGGGACATGCACTCACATCGTACGCGTGAAACCCCACAAAAGTGTTGGCGTTAGAATAAAAGGAAGAAATGAACATGGGGATTAAGTTATACCCTCGGTATAAGCCCGTGCAACGCCGGGCCATGAAAGCTAGGCTACACTATTAAAATTCGAAGGTAAACAAACGTATCTATCTATGTGCGTCTATCTTCTCACGAACAGCACCACGCAGAAAGTCGCGGAAGGTACCAAAAGATCGGGAATTTTACGGGGAAGCCGTATTGCCTATTTATATTCCGATATTGTAATTAGTTAAAAAGATATTAATTAAAAACCTTAAAACGCCTAATTGTTTTACTCCTGCCGGTTGTTTACTTGGCGGAACTTCCCTTCCGTTTCGGCCGAGCGGTAATCTTACGTTTTCCACCATATTAAAATTGTCATCTAATTTTCGGTGTCGAAATGAGACAAAAAATAATTACAGAATCGGAAAGATCATTTATTTCGCCACGACACGGTATAATTTTTTTGTAAAATAACATATTTTCTATTTTTTTCGAATTTTTTAAAATAGTGTTAAAACTGATGCGTTTTTATGAAAATTATTTCTAAATCGTTCGGTATGAATTACTTTTCGTGTTATTAAATCGATATTCTACACTAATTAACTTC
This sequence comes from Trichonephila clavata, assembly GCA_019973975.1. Taxonomy (NCBI): domain Eukaryota; kingdom Metazoa; phylum Arthropoda; class Arachnida; order Araneae; family Nephilidae; genus Trichonephila; species Trichonephila clavata. The sequence continues at coordinate 6,059 of BMAO01004927.1, forward strand.
AAGCCTTTCTCTTTTAGATCCATTCATTTAAAAAATAAAATTCCCAAAACTTTTTTTTTAAAGAATTTTTAAAAAGTAGTCTTAATTTTTACTTCACATTGAATAACTTCGTCATTTATGAAGATAATCTCACAAAACCTTTTTTCCGTGTGTACAGTAATATTATCCGTAACATATACGAAGATTGAAAAAATTGCTTCAAAATTACGGATTTTAAAAAACATTTTGTGATTTTCGTAAACTTATGTTTTTTTCTGAGAAATAAATTAAAAAGTAGTAATTTGTACATTTTTTATTTCAAAGTACGTTATTTTTGCAAATAGTTGGTGATGTTTGAGAGCATTAACGTAAAAATTACGCCCTTAAAATAAAGGTAATGATTTTTTAAAATAATTTAAAATACGCGATTTTACATTTAGCCAAACATTGGTTAACTGTCTGGTGGCGGAGTGCTGAGAGCTCCCGCTACACTCAAGACTATAACTGCAGCACTGCCGTGCGCGGTCAATGTGAAGGATGATGTCCGCCTCGTAGAAACCCACCGGTCGTTTTTTTCATACTTGTCTTAAATTTTTTCTCCTACTGGACATTGCGTCACCACACATCATTACACACACTCAGACCCCCATGGGCAGCCTTTTTTGAGCCAATATCCTCATCACTACTACATCCAAATTGGAAGACACTCTCTCTTCCACCAGATTCCAAAACCGAGCCGCCAAAGATCATCGCCTCGAAGCCCCGCCTACCGGCCTGATCGCCACTCATCCAATTGCTAAGCTCCATACTATCCAGCATGAAAATGCAACTTAACCAAGACCTATACAGAACTTTTTCTAGCCAGATAAGGGTCTGAGGGTTCCCAGAAACCCATGTACCCGAAATTATATCCGTATTTTTTTTTCCCCTTGAAAAAGGTTTTTTTCTGATTTTTAATTTTTTTCCCCCGGAAATAGTCAGTTAAATAGACATAAATTCCTTAGGCAAAAAAAAAACCTATGTTCATATTATATATTCTTTATTATTAATTTTTTTTTTAAATATCAAAAATCAATAAATTTTTTACAATACATTTAAATGTAATCGTGAATCGAAATTTTTCAATCGTTATGTGAATATCGTTATGTGACAATCGTGAATCTGGCTGCTCTGGCTTACCGCCATTTCTAAAATATTTTTGAATTTCTCTGGTCAAAGAAAAAAAAGATAACAATTTTTTTAGCATTTCTTGGACAAAGAAAAAAAGATAAGTACTCTCTTTTTAAGTTTTAATTAATATTTTTACTTTGTTTGATTGTTTCTGTTTTAGTTTAGTTGTCGATTTTCAAAGGAATTACTCAAACCTAACGTATTTATTTGTAGAGTATAGTGCAAAACTTTAAATTCATTTTGTATGTGTCTTTTTTAAAAGTTAAGCTGTTAAGTTTTAATTAATATTTTTACTTTGTTTGATTGTTTCTATTTTAATTTTGTTGTAGATTTTCAAAGTAATTCTTCAAACGTAACGTATTTATTTGCATAATATTAGATCAGTGATAAACTTTAAATTGTTTTTGTATATGTCTTTCTTAAAAGTAAAAATAGGTGCTTGAAACTTTATTTTGTAGTAATTTATTTAGCATGTTTTAATGTTTAAAATCATTGCATCGTATTAATTCAATTTGCAAATCAGGTCTAGCTCTAAAGTTTTAAATAGTTTTTTCCCCCCGCTTTGTTTTGATTGTTTTTCATCTGCAATGCCTAAACGGAAAAGAAGCATTACAGGTGATGCTGCCCGTAGAAGGCAGGCAATTAGAGAAGGCAAAAGAAGAGCCACTGAAACTGAAGGAGAAAGAAGTCACCGATTGGCAGCCATGGCACAACGTGACCAGGAGAGAAGAGCGGAGGAAACTGAAGAACAGAGAAGTCACCGATTGGCTGCCATGGTACAACGTGACCAGGATAGAAGAGCGGAGGAATCGGAAGAACAGAGAAGTCACCGATTGGCAGCCATGGCACAGCATGCAAGAGGACGCCGTCTGAACGTCACTGAAGAACAAAACTTCCTTCAGATACAAACTTTTTATGCCGCAAGAACCTTTCTTTACCCGGTTGTTGAAGAGCATAACTGTGGAGAAATGGGCAATGTTTGTCTGAAATGTGGGGGTTTGTATTTTGGGGCAGAAAAGAATGTCAGAGGAGCTTACACCCATTGCTGCCATAATGGGAAGATAATTGAAGAAGCTTCAACATATCCAGTAGAAATGAAAGGATTGATGGATGGTAGCCATGATTTATCTGAGCATTTCAAGAAAAACATAAGGTCGTACAACAGTGCTCTGTCCTTTGCTTCAATGGGCGCACAGATTGTACCACCTGCCGGTAGAGGAGCATATTGCTTCAGAATTCATGGTCAAATTTATCACAGGACTTCTCATTTACATCCAGCTCAAGCAGGAGAAGAAAAATTTGCTCAGTTATATGTTTTGGATTCTGAACTTGCTACTTGTCGACGAATGGAGCGTTGTCAAAATTCTGAATGCAATCTGGAACTTATGAGAAGATTTGATGAGATAATTAGAAGAGTCAACCCTTTTGCTGCTGCGTACAAAATGATGTGGGAACTGGAGCAGCAGGTGATTCGTGAAGAAGGACATGAGGCGTCGGAAAACGTTACCATGTACATCAGTGATAAGAGACTTGATTTTGACCAGCACAGAGGAAGATATAATGCTCCCAAAACAAATGAGGTTGCAATGGTGTTTAAAAGCTCTGATGGCATTCCACCAAATAACCGGGATATCTGCATTTATCCCAAACAACGCCAACTGTTCAGGATTAATACTCTCAATCCTAACTGCGATCCAATGACTTACGTTTTATTTTTTCCATGTGGTGAGAAAGGTTTTCGCGTTCATCAAAGTTTTACCGAGTTACAGTTTTATGTGCACCGTTTATCAGTTAGGAAAGATATTTTCAATCCTATTTTGTATGGAGGTAAGCTTATGCAGCAGTATGTTGTGGATTCTTATGTTAAGGTTGAGGGTAACCGTTTGAATTTCATTCGTCACAATCAGAGAACACTGCGAGTTGAATCGTATTTGGGTCTTGCTGACCACGTGAATGCTCTGGCTACCGAAGCTGGCATGAAGGCAGGTGTTACCCTCATTCTGCCATCAAGTTTCATTGGAAGTCCTAGAGCAATGCAACAGAACTTTCAGGATGCCATGTCGGTTGTTAGAGATTTTGGTAAGCCCGACTTGTTTTTGACTTTCACTTGCAACCCAAAGTGGAAAGAGATCAAAGACAACCTTTTTCCTGGACAAAAGCCTCATGATCGTCCCGACTTAGTTGCCAGAATTTTCGACATCAAGAAGAAAGCACTTTTGCAAGATTTGAAAAAAAAACGGTATTTTTGGTCGCATAGTTGCAGACATTCATGTCATAGAGTTTCAGAAGAGAGGACTACCGCACATGCATCTATTGCTCATATTAGCAGAAGAGGATAAAATAAGGGACCCGGAGAGCATCGATCGGTTAGTCTCAGCAGAACTGCCAGACAAGACAGTGGATCCTAGATTGCATGAAATTGTCAAATCTACAATGATTCATGGACCTTGTGGTGTGTTGAACCCCAATGCTCCATGTATCGTTGATGGTGTTTGCACAAAGGGATACCCCAAGCAATTTAGAGAAACAACTGCTGAGAACATCAATGGTTATCCAATGTATAGGCGTCGTGACAACGCAAATCATATTGTGATAAATGGCAATGTTGTTGATAATAGATGGATTGTGCCGTATAACCCATACCTCACCAAAAAATACAATGCCCATATTAATGTGGAAATCTGCAGTTCGCTGAAGTCCGTCAAATATATCTTCAAGTACGTTTACAAGGGTCATGACTGTGCAAAGGTTGTCTTCGAGGACAATGGCCAGGGGCTAATTACATGGGATGAGATACAGACCTTTTTGAATGCAAGATATGTATCTGCGCCTGAAGCAATGTGGCGACTTCTAGAAAAGAAAATGCACGAGAAATCCCATGCAATCATTCGTTTGCCAGTGCATTTGCCAAACATGCAGCCGGTGTACTTCTTGGATGATGAAGAGCGTCAAGCACTGGAAAGAGCTGCTCAAAGGAATACCATGCTGACAGCTTGGTTTGAATTGAACAGAACGGATCCTGATGCCAACAGATACATATATGCTGACATTCCGAAGCATTTTGTTTGGAAGAACAATAAATGGGAGAGACGTGTACGATTGGGAGACCGAATTGTGTCAAGGTTATATTCTGTTAGTCCGAAAGACATTGAACGATTTCATCTACGGATGCTTCTGTTTCATGTTCCGGGAGCTAAGTCTTTTGAAGAGTTACGAACCTTTGAGGGTGTTGAAATGATTTCTTTCAAAGAGGCGTGTCGTGTTAGGAATTTGTTGGAAGATGATGGTGAGTGGAGAAACTGCTTGAGGGAGGCATGTAGCTTTCAAATGCCATCAAAGTTAAGGCAGTTGTTTACTTTTATTTGCGTTTTTTGTAATCCAACATCACCTCTGGCACTTTGGGAAGAATTCAAATCTTATTTGTCTGAAGATTTTGAGTTCCACACCTCAGTGCAGCAAAGTGTAGATCTTGCATTGCACAACATAGCCGATCAACTTCATGCTCACAACATGACCCTCATGAGCATTGGATTGCCAGAACCTGCCATTTCTCACGCATATGTCAATACAGATTTTTACAACTTAGAAGAAGAAAGGCAAGAAGGTGAGAGACTAATGTCAATGTTGAATCCGGAGCAGCGTACAATTTTCGATGCAGTTATTCTTGCAATCCAAGATGTTGACGAGGCTTCATCTAAGGCATTTTGTGTGAATGCTTTTGCTGGGTCCGGCAAAAGTTTTTTATTCAATGCCATAATTCATTCAGTAAGAGGATTGGGGGAAATTGTTGTTCCTGTTGCATGGACTGGAATTTCAGCTATAATTTTGGAAGGCGGCAGAACAGCGCATTCAAGATTCAAGTTACCGGTCCCCATTCTGGATAATTCATCATGTGGTGTTCGTCATAACACTGAAGAGGGGAAATTTCTTAAGGCGGCGAAGATTATTATCTGGGATGAGTGCACTATGACTCCTCATCATGCTTTGAGTGCAGTTGACAGGCTTTTCAGAGATCTGATGGACTTAGACGTACCGTTTGGAGGCAAGGTTTTTGTTCTTGGTGGTGACTGGCGACAGATTTTACCTGTTGCAGTACATGCTAATAGAACAGCAATTGTTGAGACTTGCTTGAAGAATTCACCTCTTTGGAGCTCATTCAAGCAATTTTCACTCTTTAGGAATATGAGAACTGAACCCCATGAACAGGATTTTGCAAGTTGGCTTCTGCATCTCGGCAATGGAACTTTGAAGAATGACTGCCAATTAGGAGAAGATATTGTGGAAATTCCCGAAGAATGTGTCGTGAAGGAGTCCATTGTTGATGAAATTTTTGGATCATCTGTTTTTGATATGGAAAATCTGTCGGAAAGGCTATTTTATGCCCCAAGAATGAGGATTCTCTGAAAATCAACGAACAAGTTTTAGCAAGATTTCCAGGCCAGAATGTTACATATTTCAGCGCAGACAGCATTATTTCTGAAGATCAAGAAGAACAGAACAATTTTCAACTGGATTTCATCAACGGAATAACTCCTTCTGGAATGCCACCACACATACTTAATTGAAAGTAGGAGCCGTGATTATGTTGCTCAGGAACTTAAATCCATCTGCAGGACTGTGTAATGGAACGCGTTTGATTATTCGGAAACTGATGCCCAATGTAATAGATGCTGAAATTTTGACTGGCATACAAAAGGCTCACGTGCCTTTATTCCGAGAATTACGCTTCATCCTTCTGACAGCAATCTACCTTTCCAACTTCAAAGGCGACAGTTTCCAGTTCGGCTTGGTTTTGCTATGACCATTAATAAATCTCAGGGACAGACTCTTCAAAAAGTAGGAATATATTTGCCCAGCCAGTATTTTCTCATGGGATGTTGTATGTTGCCTTCTCAAGAGCTACATCCATGCATTACGTTCGCGTTTGGTAAACGACACGAAGAAACAAGGGAAAATTAAATGGTTCAAATAGAGTTTTTACAAAAAATGTTGTTTTCCGTGAAGTTTTACTTTAAGCTTTTGTGATACGTTAGAGTGTAAGATGCCTTGATTCTCAAATGCATTAAGTGTCGAATCTACAATGTTCATGGACCTTGTGTGTGTTTTACCCCAAGTTTCTGTGTATTGTTGATGGATGTACTTACTTTTTTGCTTTTTTTTATCTAACACAAGTTTCTGTGTATTTTGACGATGACGTGGTGCATAAAATAGATTTTTGTGTCATTGGAAAGCATTTGGATATGATGAGAGTATTCTTCAGTTGGTTTTTATAACCACATACATATCATATTAATAAAAATGTCACTTTTTCTTTATCAATGTTCTTTTAATTATGTTG
>BMAO01004928.1:0-123137 GCA_019973975.1 Trichonephila clavata
TAAATGAACTGATATGAAAGGAACATTGTTTTGGAGGTGAAAGTAAAACTAAATACTTATTTACGAAGTAATTTTTGTGCAGAAAATTAGATACATCCTTCACTATGTGGTACGAGATATTGCCCACGTTAGGAGTTTTTGGTACCTTTTTAGTACTTCCTTGTTTTACACCATACTTTGTAGGATTAGCAGTTAGAGGAAAGGTCAGTTTAAAATTCTCTGTTATACTGCGAATATTGTTAGCTATTTGAACACTAAGAAATTGCATAATTTTGGGAATACATTAAATGCAGAAAAATAATGATGTATTTCAATAAAACCTACTTAGTAATGCAGTTTATGGATTAAATTACTGGTCTTCTAGGAATAAATTACTGGAAGTGGACCAGTAATTTATTCCTAGAAGCGAGGAGGGAAGAAGGCGGAAACAGGGGGATCTGTGACAAAATTTAGAAATGCTGTCTTTCAAAATCCTATATATATATGTAAAATTACTTTTAAAATTTTTTAAAATGAAATAAACTCGTAAGTGGGAAATTTCTGCTCACTCTAAGCTGATTTTTATCTCAAATTTCAGTTGAAAACACTCTCTAATCAGAAAAACTCATTTAATTGCATGAAGATTGAAAATATGCTGTAAAATATATCGATTTTATATATCAATGGTATGATGTTTGAATATTCACTAGGAGAGTGTCTAAAATACATTTTTTTCATCCTTTTATACATATTGCTTTAAAATGATAATTTTAGAAATCTTGGTATATAAATTGTTCTTTAGAGTGCATATTTTTGCACCAAATAATGTTGCATTTATTGAATATAAATTCTTTGATATCAGGAATTGAAAATTTGTTATTCATTTTTTTGGGAGGGGGCCTGTTTATTACATTTTTTTTAAAATTAATTTATGGAAATTTTTACCATTTACTGCTAGCAAAAAAAAAATAACAGCCATTAAAATTTAAAAAATTTATTCATCTTTATAATTTTTTTAAATGAGCATTAATTGAGAATACTCAAGAACTCACTTCTTTCAACTCAGAATACTGTGTCTATTAAAATGAGTAGTATCCAGATAAATTTTTAAGAAAAATACTTTACATTATCTGTAAAACTTCAAATTATCTTGAAAGAAAATTACTTTAAATAATAAAAATAATATTGATACCATGTTATATTTTCCGAATAATCAAAGATATTTGATTTCTATTTTTAAACAGTAATAATGTGTAAAAAAATAAAACTTTGAAGTGATATTTTCCATTTATTTAAAAATTAATGTGCATAAAATTGTGTAATTGAAATTTATTGATAAAATATTTTATTAACTTTCAGCCTCATCCCCGAACATCTATGGAACCTGAGGATATGAAATTAACTATGAGAGATGAAAGATTAACTGGTCATTATTATAAAATGAAAGTAAGAAAAATATTATATGTAAAAAAATGAAGAATCATAGTATTTTTATTAAATTTCTTGTAAGTTATTTTAGTTTGTCATTATTTGATTCTGTTTCAATGTCATTTTTAGTGAGTATTTTTTTTATCATAATATAAAATTTTCTATATGTTTCAGATTTATCACTGTTTTAAATTATTTCCATAGAAATAGATTTGGCAGTAATTGTAACATATTTGCATAACAAATTTGCTTAAACTTGTTTTTTAAAAAGGCAATCTATACTACTTTTAATTAAGCTTAATTTTTTTAAAGCAAAGGCTCTTTACTTATGTAATCAAATATTAAAAATTAAGAAAATAAGACAAAAAAGTTCTTTATTATTTCTGCACAAGATATATTTTCTGTTTGATTAGAAAGGAAAGAACATTTGAAATGAGATTCAAAAACTACATCTACAAAAGTTGGATTGTTATACTGAAGGAAAAATCCAGGATTCTTTTGAATCAACTTGGCTTTGCTCCTCAGATCCATTATGTTGTAGTAATACCTGTTTGTGTACCTTCATAGAGAAGCAAAGTTCAATAAATGTTTTTTTTTTATTTTTATTTTTTATAAATATGTAGCTTAATTTTTTAAAAAAAATATATTGTATCTTATTTTAAAATACACAATTTTTTTTTTATCAATGGTTATAAGTTATTCAATAATTAAAATCTTATTTTCAGGGTCTTGAAAGTATTCCTGATCCACAATGAACTGATATGAAGAAAATGTGAAAAGTAACGAGATTTAAAAAGTAAATAAATGAGTTTCATATGTCAAAAATGTTTATTATTGTTTTATATGTAAACATGAAATTAAGTCTTTAGTGACATATAGACTTACACCAAGCCTAATTTGTGCCATCATGTCTAAGAAAGTGCCTATGTACAATGGTGACATCAGGGGAAAATGGAACATTTGAAATGAATTTTTCTTGGCATAAAAATAACGTGCAAAATAAATGTTTTATCTTTAATTTCTTTAACTGTGTTAACATTGTGCTTTGTTAAAACTTATGTTTCATTCATTTATTGTAGTATAAACTATACATATATTGATTATTTAAAAAATAACATTGCTAGTTAAGTGAAGTTGTATACTAAACACATTTAATACCAAATATACTGTTTAACATTATCTTACAATTCTTAGCAAATTAATTTACATATGTAATTCCACATCAGCATGTGAGATGGCCATTTAAGGAATGCAGAAATTTATAACCCTGCTTGTTTCAGAATATGGTGGACCTTAGAAGGTTTTAATATTTCGCATTTATTTCTCATAGATCAATTTGACAATTCACACATTTAAAGGTAGCTGTGCACTGATCACTAGTAAGGCTAGGGATAGCACATCTCGCTCAAGTTATTGTATCACAGAAAGAAATTGAGTGACCACTGGAAACAATCAAGAGGATTTAGAACAGTGGTCTTAAACTATGTTCCATGGAACCCTAGGGTTCCACAAGTCACAATAAAAAATCTTTAAAAAATTATAAATGTGTGTGTGAAATGGATTGACGTTTCTGAAACACAAGTTTCTAATGCTCATTTTATTCATTAAAACTGGAAATTTTATTTACACATTGTATAACTTTATTTTGTATTACTTTTTAAACTTTTATATTATAATTTTATAAAATATTAAAACATTTTTTTTTTCTGTATATATGCCACCAACTAGATTGTAAATATTCCATTGTCTGCTATCCCTAGTTCCACGAAATCATTTTACTCTTGTTAGTGCAATGTTTTGTACAACTAAATAGTTTTCTAAGATAAGAAAACAACTTATTGACATATCAGCAGATTCAACATTAAAATCAGAATTTAAGCAAGAGCACACACACAGCTCTTACATTTTAGGTTGAAAGTTCATTGAAAATACACAGGGTTTTTCACACTGATTCAAACATTTTAATATCATTTAGAACAATGCATTTAAGTGAAAAATATTTCTCATCGTAAGTGGCAAAAAAAAGTGAAATGCGACTGCAAATAATTTCAACAAGCCTAGACTTTGACAGCTTGTGTAAAAAAAATGCTAGCACATATCCCAGTTATTAAATGTAATGCATGGGTAGGTGATACTTGGATCACAAATTAATATTATTGTATAAATAAATTAAATTATAATATTTTAATAAAAAATTCAGTATTTGTTTTTTAGTAAAGAACCTATAACATGTTGATCTACTTTAAATATTATTGAAAGAAAGAAAAAAAGAGGGGAATGGTGTTCTCCGAAAACATCTTGTAGTTCTAAGGGTTCTGTGAGCCAAAAAAGTTTGAATACCACTGGTTTAGAATATAGAGTCGAAGGGAACAAGCAATAAAGATGGTTTTTTTGACAGAGGATGGAAGCTTTGGAATATTGAATGTGAGGATGTGTTTAGTTAGTAGAATGCTGCCATCACGGCATATGGTTATACATTGGACAGACGAAACATTTTATTCTTTCAGGTTTTTCAACATTTCATTCAATACATATAATAATTCAACAAGTTAAGCAAACTGCAAATAGAAAAGTTATCAGGAATTGAACTAAAGGATGAAATAGTCATTCATAATCTTTCGACCTTGCTGAACATTACATGCATTCACCAAAAGGTCAATATATTAAAAGTTTTTTTTTTTGTTCAACATCACTCACAAATGATTTTATAAATTTTAAAATTTTTTAATTAAAAAAGAAATTTTATCAAAACTAGTTTTGACTTCTGTGTTGCATTTTATTTCGAAAAATTAAATAGGTTTTCATATATTCGTACTCAATCAGGAATGAAAAACAATCTGCCCATGAAAGGGTAGAATTTGTTGCAACAGGAGTGCTCTGGGTTTAAGCAAAATATCAGCACTACATTCCATTATCACCTTATAAAGAAAATTCCACAGATTTCTGGAAGGAATCCCTGAAATGCTAAATATAGCCACTGGAAAGCATAGGATATTACACAACAGGGAGTCCCCCAGAGCATAGCAAAATGGGACATGCCCTTTAAGGGTGAATTGCCAGCTGTCTAGCTAAACGCACTGAAGGACTCAAATGTCTAAGACCACTTTAAGGAAGGACGATTCATGTAGCTATTTTAGATAAGGTAAGTCACTCCTCTTTTGTTACCAAAGATTCCACCTGAGGCTGTTCCGAGCCTAACGGCAGAGCCAGTGCACCCTTCAATAGCAGGACTGCTTGTCAGATTGCTACTGATAGTCAAACTATTTTTAGAAATAAATTTGTTAAATAATCTTTTTCTCTTGTAACAGATTACAAGACAATACTGTAAAGATATATAGGAGAAATCAATCCACTCACTTATCACAAGATCTCTGTAACTATTAAACCTATGGATTTGAAATTTAGCTGGCATGTTTCTTTTGAGTAGAAATCCACCAAGAATGGGTTTTGCGGAAATCGACTTCCGCAGGGCGTAAAAATTAAATATGCTTCTGTTATCAAAATTCCAATTCTGTTTTTAAATCAAGAGGTGATGGGCATAAGAATGTTTCTTGAATATAATAGAAAGCTCAAAATGTCTTAGTCTAGGGCTTGGATTTATTTATCTCTCAATGCTTCAAAAGCAATATTTAGTTATAGAACATCACAAAATACCTAGTGAAGTGAGTGGGCAACAGTTAGTTATACACAAGTCAAAAGCAAAAAATCTCCCAAAAGCGACAACTGACAGCTGAAAAAAAGGGCAGAGGAGAAAAAAATTATTAGAGCATCTTGGGATAGTGACGAATATATTCATTAGAAGATATCCTGTGGGGACATAGTTAATTAGAAACCACTAACAAAAGTGTATAAAATATTCTAGGTTACCCCTCATCACTTAAAATTGAATCAATAGTAAAAAAGTAATGTCTTTCTTTTTAGTGTGAGAGAGAAATATTCTGTCCTTTTTTTACAATGCATAAATATATTAGACACTCACACATATAATGGAGGCGAAGCAGCATTTTAACCGTCCCTAAAAAAATTCATTATGGCATGTTCTCTTTTTTTTTGAAAAATGTTTAAATCACTTAAAATTTTCAAAATATTTTTTTAATTATGGAATTTATATATAATAACATACCTCTTTTAGTGATTTTTATTTTTGACAAAATAAAAAAGAACCACAACAGATTAATGACAAATTAAATGAATGGATTTTAAAAAATATAACTTTTATTTACATATTAAATATGTACTTTACAAATAAAGCAATAGCAAAGAAAATAATGAACAAACAGTAATTTCACTGTAAAGAGAATGTTTTAAGTGTAAATTCATTTTCAATACAGTTAATATTTTATTCCAAGAGCTAAAAAATTGTGTGCCAATTTTTATATATACAGTGCAAATAGTACAAATATATTTTTGCTGAAACATCCAAAAGCTTATTTCAACATGTTATTGCTTTCATTGCACATACTCAGTAATTAACAGATCAATAAACATTTGAAGACAGCTGTTTTCATTAGTTTCTTACTAAAAAAACTCATGTAAATTATAGTATCAACAATAAATAAAATTATCACCAAACATTCAAGTTTCATGAAAGACAATAGTAATATTGCTGCCCAATCTTTTCTAATTAATAAATTTTACAGAATTCAAACTCACAATTTCTTAGCCTAAAAAATTAATTTTAATTAAAGAACCTTCAAAAATAAGAAATATTTAAATGAACATAGTTAAGATACAACAAGAAAACTGAGAAATCATAAAATAAATAATTTGAAAACAGTACAAAACTTTAAATATGAAACTACAAAAAGAAATGCAATGTTTAAAAATTCTTGTCCAATTCCTTCATCAACATCAAACACTGAAACATAAAGACAATTAATGACAAATGTCAAAATTTTTAACTATGATCAAAAAATGAAAACAGCACCCAAACTTGTACCAAATCTTCAACTTCAATTAAGCCTGTGTAAGGACTTCCGAGACCCAAAAGATTTAATGTGCATCAGTCGACAGAAATAATGATGGAAGTGAGCACTCAGCTACTGTGCCCATTTTTAGAATATTGGAACTTGTATGCTTGGCAGCAAACATAAATATTAAATAAATTTAATATATAATTATAATATTATTTTAGCATTTCGTAGAGAATTTACATTAGAAGGGGGGGGGGGAATGAAGCAATATATTTTGTTATCAAACTCCATGTGAGCAAAAAAAAATTATAAATATATATATATAATACAGTATTGCATTTACACATATTCAATTTTTTTTCAAGTTTAAGAGAAACTTTCTTAATATTTAAAACAGACTAGAATGCATAAATTTTGTTTTAATAGATTAATTATTTAACAATATCATACACATTCCTCAACAACAGCAGTACTCATTTCAAAGATTTGCAGGATCTTCTTTTTGAATCTCAACTCTTACGCATTGTGTATATTTTTAAGCATTAATTATCAATTAATTATTACAGAAATCATTTTCATGGTATAACAAAAATAATTACTTCCTAAGTGAAAAATTATTTTTAAGTTTTATTTACTTAGGAATATATAATTATGCCCCCTTGAGAAACAAAATATTTCCCCCCCGCAGTTTCAATGGCCTATCAATTTTCTGGTTTAGAAGCAAACTTAAAATAGCTTTTTAATATTTGATCATTTATATAATGATTATTGTAAGATAATTGACTATTTTTTTCAAAATGAATATCACTGAGCTTTGATCACCAATAGTTTAATAGGTTGTTATTGAAATGTATTACAAATGCAGCAGTTTTTAATGACTATTTAATTTCCATTGTGTCACTAAGCAAAAATTCAAACTTGAATATACAAAAATAATTAAGCATCATTGTCTGATACAATATTAAAATATATAGCAAATTTTTATAATTATTTGTGTTAATTTAAACACTAAAATCATAACAACATAAAGACAAGGTTTTTTTTTAATAAAATAGCAAAACCCCAAAAATATCCCAAACAATTCCAAAACACTTTTACATTGTTCCAGATTTTACTCTGAAAAAAGAAATGGGTATATCATACAAAAAAGCAATACATATGTTGAATATATTTCTTTTACATAAAATGTGAAAATTTTATCAATGCTTCTTTTTACGAGTCTTAGACGTTTCATTAGAAGTCCCAGAAGCTTCACCAATCACAATTTGCCCTTCTTGAATTTCTTGACTTGATACATTGGGTACATCTTTAAGCTTATCTTTGGCATCAAAGTAAAACATAAGATCTCGTACCTGTTCTTGAAGGTCAGAAATTTCCTAAAAAGTTATTTTGTGAAATATCAAAACTTAAATAGATATTACACTGTACATATTTATGCATATACACACATAAGGGTTTTTAAATAATACTTTAACATTAATGTACATAAATTTTATTATAATTAGTAGTAATAAGGAGTAAAATTATTTATGCTTAACCACAGATCAAAAATAGTTCAAATTTCATTATACTAAAGTATGTGATATTCAAAATTTAAACTATTTTTTTGACAAAAATAAAAGTAAAATTGAAGCACTATTCATTAAGTGAGAAATTAATATTCACTCAAAAGATTTCATTCAAAATATAAATATTTCATATACAATTAAGAATTATAATACAAAAATAAGCAAAACACATCAACTTAAAAAAAATAGATACTATACTGACTTTCTTATCTTACCTTATCTTTTGTATCTCTCACTTCTTTTAAAGCTTTGTCAGCAATATTTAGTTTTTGTTGCCATAAATTTTGATTCTGTCTAAGACATTTATTTAGCTAAAGGAAATTAAAAGGCATTAATTTTCTGTATAAATTGATATATATATATATATATATATAAAGATATATTAACATTCAAAGGCTAATAAATGCTGAATAAGAACATGTGTAATGCTGCATTATTCGTAAGAAACATTAAGAAGAATACAAAAGATATACTTAATCCTTTAATGTATACATTCAAATATGTAAAACTCAATGTAAATATTTCATATTAACAGTTAACCAACAATAAATTTAAAAAATTACTGCATTTCAATACAGTAAACTCATTTATCTGACATAAACAGGTCAGCAGAATGTCAAATGATAATGAAATGCTCAAAAAAAAAAAATAATAATCCGTCAAATGTCAAAAACTATGACTTAGTTTTATACATTACAGACTTGAAAAGATGCACATCATAAAATGTAAAACAAGAACATACGCAGGGTGTGCTGACATCCCAAGTATATTAAATGGCATACTTATAAAATATATTACTATTTTAAAAAACAATAGTGCAATTAGTGATAATTACAAACTTTATTATGTAAAATTATGTTAATATAGTGAAAATATTAAAAAATTAATTAAATGTACAAACAACCTTTTCGGAAGACTATATAGAAAATAACAATTCTAAATCAACAATTTATCTTGTTAACAATTTAATGTTCTATTCTTACATTGTTTACTAAAACTATATTGAAAACTTAGAATGCAAACGAATCTGAGACATTTGATGTGTACAGTTTTTGCAGAATTGACAGTGCTCTTTTAGTACTTACACTCCCCCCCCCCTTTTTGCCCTTCAAGCACAGTTTTAGATTTTCTGACCTTTTCTCTTAGGCATATAAAATTATTAAAAAAAGAAAAACAGCTAAAAATAAACAAATAACAATGACAAAAAACATACAGTATATTTTTAATTATCTTATGTGAACCTGCATATTGAAGATGCAGAAAGTTCTAAAATCAACCGAAACAAAGATCTTTTGATGCCATATCTTACAGGTTTCTTTGGCATATAATGCTGAAACAATTATTGTCCTAGATAAGGTTCTAACTTTCTATCCAATTTCACATATTCTTCTACCATAAAGTTTTTAAAACTCTTGAAAATTTTTTTTATAAGAGCAACTTGAGTCAATCCTGCATCTATCATCACAAATTGCAAGACCCTAAATCTGTAAAAAAGTGTAAAAAGGAAACACAGTTTTTAGTTTTACAAAAAAATTCCCTATCTTAAGCACCCATAAATCTCACATTTACTTGGAAAGACTTGTGCAATTCAGCTATATACAATCCCAGAAAAGCATAAAACTTTTTATATGGGTTTCACACCTCTTTTAAAATTTTTGTCACATTTTCCCATGTAATAAATGAAGCTTTTAAAAAAGCCATTTTAATTTTTAAATCATCAAATATTAAATTCTAGTATTGATTCTTGAAGTCATGTGTTAGGACATGTCTGTATTGACAGACAGTTTTTAAAAATATAATGGAATGCTGCTTTGTGTCTCTAAATTCAAAAGCATTCTTTCTGCCCATTGTTTATTTCATCCTTTCCCATAAAAAAGCTACTTTAGTCATAAGTATTATCCAGTGGCGCACACAAGGGGTCTGGACCAACCCCACCCCTTGATTTTTTCTCCGATTGATTATAATTCTAAGTAAATATTACATTAAATTTAATTATGTATTTGTCATTAATAATTAATTTTATTAATTAATGCTAATGATTTCTTTGATAATTAATTTTTTACTGTTTTTTGTTCCCGATAATCGACAAAATCAAAAGAATATGTTGGGTGGCGCATTGGAGCATGATACGAGAAAGGTGGACTTTCAACTCTGGACCCCCCCCCTTGAAAAATTCCTGTGTGTGCCACTAGTTTATTTCCTGAAAAGTCACATTCCTCATCTAACTTCATTATCTGAAACTTCCCTCAAATGACAAAGAAGGAAAAATCTTGTTAAATCGATTTGAAAACACTAGTTTCACACTCAGAAATAATAACACATAAAAGTCAATGCACCCTTAACAGCTCTACTAAACTGAAAAATGTTTGAAATGCACTTATTTCATGCCATACAAGTAGAATTTAACTCTGGAAAGAGGTACTGATCGGTCTAACTGCTTTCGTCAGTTTTTCGTACTATGCTTATGTTTAAAGGTTACCACTTCAATTCTAGCAGCAAAATTTTTACTAAATAACTAGCATTCATACTAATTTACTAGTATTCCAGTGGAATAACAAACACAAAATCTGCAATAAATTAGACACCACTTCAAATAATCTTTAAATATAATAAAACATGTTAACTTTTTTTTTCATAATGGACATAATTATACATCAATATTAAACTTCTTTAAAAAATTAAATGTACATCAAAATGTAAGATAAAAAAGACTACTGTAATTTAAAATAATCTATAACAATAAGACATACATTTTTTTCACAATGAATATAATTATACATAATTTCATATTTAATTCTACAAAAGAATCAAATGTATATCTCAAAACAAAGTTTATAAACAGAACAATGTTTATACATAAACAAATAAAAAGTTTAAAAAGTGAATATCAAATTTCTTGGAATGAAACAAATACTACTGGAATTCATATAAACTTTGCAATTACATATTTTCTTTTGACTGTTTTATTTTTAATTTAATAAGTTTAAATCTGCCGTTCATGGAATGATTTTTCTTCATTTTTTCCATTAGTTAAGTATTTTTAAAACATATCTATAATTATAATCTTTTACATTCATCTTTTCAAATTTTACATATTAATTCAGTAATATAATTTTACCCATGCAAAATTTTTCAGTAAAATCCAGTGTAACGGTCTATCCGCGTTAATTTCCAAACTAATCCTCTTGGGTAACTTTGGGACCAGCATTTATTCTATTTCACAGCCTCTTCAGGAAAAACATGAGATAGTTATATGCTAATTAATTCGACTATATAAAGTCTAGATTTCGTAAATGTTAGAGGGAGAGAGAGAAGGAATTGCCAAACTAAATGTAAATATCGTCTACGGATCACTTCAATGAGCTTTGCGCGTATTTGATAGTATTATAGCAAAGTATTAGATTAATCATTAAAGGAATCAAATTAAGTACCGACCTGAGGTTAGCAAGAGTTCGTCTCCTTGTCGATTCTGATAGCTGAGATTACTTAGACAGGAATATTAGATTTGAGTATCAGGATTAATCTAGATATTAGAAAATCACTCCAAGGTTTCCACTTATAGATTGAACTTGTGCTTGTTAATTGCGTTTGTCTGTCTTCAATAAATAATTATTGTTATGGCTTTTGTTGGTGATGATATGTTTCCTTCTACACCAGGCGCGCCAGGCAATGTGAACCCAGTCCAAGATAGGACAGGACCACGACACCAGTTATTCATATGTGATAACTTACAATTCTTTTTGTCCAATTAAGAAATACACTACTTAACAAATTAACTCCTTCAAATTTTAAAAAAAATACATAAATTACCTCTTTTTCATCTTTTAATTCCATCATTACTCTATTCACTTTAGATGTCAGCTGTAAAAATAATTTTACAGCCTTATTAGAAATACATAAAAAACATTAAACTATTCATATTTAAAAGCAAAATTTCAACAATACATATATGGAAGAAATTTATAAAATATACTAAAGAAATTAAAGAACATAACAGGAAATAACTTAATAAAAACATGAAGATCAAATCTAAAGAAGATATAAAAATAAAATACAAATAAGAACCTAGCGAGTCAAAAAGCAATTTCGGACTTAGGACCGAATAAGTGGGGTTAAACTAGTTTGAAGGCGCCAACCTTTCCCCTTTGCAACTCAATAGGAAAAACCAAAATAAAATAAATAGAAATTTAAAGTATAAAAAATCTCACAGAAAGTATGAAAGAACAACCGACTACTATTCAGCAAAAAATTCTCCTAAAATGTTTAAGCAGAAAAATATTAAAAGAATTACCTAATAAAAGGATTCTTCAAAAAAGATTTTTTTTTAAAGTTCTGCTCACAGAGCTTTTTCCAGGAGATCCAACGGTCTTGAAACCAATGGAAAGCTATTATTCGTTATGATAAAAATCTAAATTACACTTAACCGCATCCTTTAAAGCAGCTTGTAAGGATAGACGCCAAGAGAGAT
This sequence comes from Trichonephila clavata, assembly GCA_019973975.1. Classification (NCBI taxonomy): domain Eukaryota; kingdom Metazoa; phylum Arthropoda; class Arachnida; order Araneae; family Nephilidae; genus Trichonephila; species Trichonephila clavata. The sequence goes on from BMAO01004928.1 coordinate 12,357, forward strand.
GACAATCAAATTTGGTAAGCTATAACTTGGTTGGTTGTCAAAAATGTAGAAATGTTTCAATGTATAAGATTTTTAAGAAGGGTGTGGAAAAAATATAAATTGTGTGAAGAGTGTTAAAACAGAATCTTCACAGCTAAACCACTAATATGCTGACTTTGAGATCCTATTGTTGTATGGTGGTTTTGTAATCAGAAGTAGCAAGACAATTAATATGTTTGTAACGAATATAAGTTCTTAAGAAGTTAAAAGGATAGTCATGGTCTAAGCAGCATTGGAAGAATTTCATGACATTATTAAATTTATTTTGATGGTAGTTAAGTTATCATTCCTAAAAAATTCAGAACAATATTTCTGTAAATTGATAGATACAAATAGGATAAATGCAAATTGATAGATGCAAGATATATATATATATATATACATAAACACAAATGAATACTTCGTTTTTTGTGGCTTCCCTCAATGACGACCTACAATATCAAGGTGAGAAATTTAAATAGTGAATTTCAATTAGTTCCCTATTTAGCAGATTGAAATATATCCACAAAAATAGTACATCCAAAATGAATGGTACTTATTGTTCAAGATCAAGCACAAGCCCATCAGGCTACAATAGCTTAGTGTGTGGTCATGGTATCAGACTTGTGGCGGGTGTGTCATTAGTTTGTGATGTTTCCAATCAAGATATGCAGATTTTTTGGATGGACAAGTTAACCATAACTGTGGATGGCGAATAAATAGGAAGATGAAGTTCAAACCTCAAGATATTTCCTTCACAAGTCACATGTTTATTAGTAGGCAAGTTGTCTTCATGTTACTGATTTAATTTTTAAGTTTTAACTAAATAAATTGGTTAATTTTCTCTTCTGATCTTATTTCCATATTGGAATATTTTATATTCCCCTTCCAAATTGGTGACCCATCCTTTTTAGGAGCTCAACTACAACAGGGGTACCACGATGCAGCTTTCTTCTGAAAGTATTTAGGTAGCATCTAACCTTTAATTTATTGATTTACTTAAAAGTAATATATTAGGAGGCAGTAATCTAATTGTCATGACTTGAGTTCGAGTCCTAGTGCCACTGAAAATCCCCATGAAGAGGGGCTAACACACAAACCTGTTGAGCCTCAGTCCTCCCATTGGTATGGTGTGGAACTTTAGAAAGGAGTGCCAGCTCAGATATCGCCTTGTCACTTGACCAGGGTTCAAAATTATAAGGTGTGGTGCCAATAGTCCTTGTGTTGATTTATAGTGCAATATTAATAAACACACACTCACTCACTACTGCAGGCGTACACGTAAATTTGATGGTGGAGAGAGGAGTATCAGTAATATAATTCACAGAAGTAACTTACCTTCAATCTTAATGATCAACCTGTAAGGCATTTTATTTTAAATGGATGTTTTCACAGACAACTCAAAATCTTTTATTTTTAAGCATATTTTTGAAATATTATTGAGAATATCAGACATGCCAGGAATGAAGTGAGTGAAAAAATGAACCATGTGGAAACGTGTTCACCTCATGCATTAATGATTTTTGCTGCTTTGGTCCTCAAATAGATACACTATCAACAATTGTTATAAAAGTTGGTCATCTTCTAGGTTTTGGCTCAATAATCTCAGCTTTGATGACAAAGCTCTCATCAGCATAGAGAAAGAATAAACTTATGAAGATAAACTTATTCAATGCTATTGAAAGAACATGCAAATTGATTGAAAAGAAAGGCAAGAAAGGAGGGGGGGGGTGATGTTTAAGATTTGGCTGACTTCGTAGTAAAAAATGTTTCCTTTCACCCACTTTAAAAACATTTTAATCAATAAAATAGTTCCCTTATTTTAATTTTTTTCAACCTTTTATGTTGATTTTTCATAATATATACAAATAATTTTTTCAGCAAATTTGATAGGGACAAATAATTTATTTTCACAAAGAAATCATGTTTCACTCAATATAGATTCTTTTTATTGTAATATTTTTGAATAACCAATTAAAAAGTCCTAAGTGAGGTATTCCTTTGTGTGTGTGTGTATATGTAGTTGTTAATATACTCAAGAGACAGATATGGTTTGAATTTCAAATATTAAAATTGATGATTGAAATTTTGGACACAAAGAGACATTACTATAAACATTACTGACTAAGAACAGCTATAAATACATATACAACCAAAACAAAAAGGAAAACATTTTAAAAATTTGTACTCATTGTACTCATTTACTAGCCAGTTTTTATCTTGGATCTTTTATCACAATTACTTAAAGTCTAATTAAAAATAAAAGTTTAATTTATCATCAAATATTTATTATAATTAGTTAAATATATTATAGCTAAAAACCAGAACCTGAGAAATTTTTTTGTCCATGCTTTGTTTATCTTTTGTAACTCGATTTAATTTTTCTTCTAATTGTTTTCTTTCATCTACTGCATGCTTCGTTTTTTCTTTCATTTCTTCTAACTGAAATATAAGGCAAAAATTACTAAGATATATCAATATTATGATTATTTTAATATCCTAAAATCAACTGTGAAAAAATGTAGATAAAATTTCATAAAAAATAGTTGAAAATCAATTTTAAATTTAATGCATACTACCAAAAAAAAAGGTAAAGTACATAGAAAGTTTTGACTTTTTTTTAGTTGGAAAATTATTATGTTCAGAAAGACTATTTGCAACAAAAGAAAAATAGTATTCCAGAGACAAATTAAGAAAGGTCAGGGAGAGGGATTCCCAATGAGTTAAGGCAGAGTTCTTGAGGAGTCCATGGAAGTTTAAAAAGATTTATAATATTCCAGGAGTCTATTAGAGACAAATTTAACAAATTTTTTATAATTATTTACAAAATTTACTATAACAAATTTTTTCTTTCTTAAATTTTTGAAAATTGTAACCATTAGATAATAATACCCATTTCAATGTAAACAGATATAATACAGATTTACACAGAGAGGTGTGATCCCCGCATCTAACGCAAAATGCGATAGTATGAAAAAATAGTACAAATTTAATTTAATTTGTTCTGATTTTCTGTTCATATTCTTAATTAAATTATTTTTAAGATTTTTTTATGCAATTATTAGTATTATGATTATATGTTACATGTATATGTTACTGGCAAAGTATGAAATGCCTAGGCATTTTATAAAATGCCGGATGTTTTTAGGCAAAGTATGAAATAAGAGATTTATTACATACTTTACCTGGGCATTCTATAGAATGCCTAAATCTATTTAGGCAAAGTATGAAAAAGGTCCTGATTAGGATATTATATTAATGACTTACATTCCTAGAAGTACAAATGTTATTCTGACAAAATAAAGAGACTGCTATTAAAAAAATTATTGCTAAATTGTGATTTCGCATATACTTGTATTCAAATTCCTTCAGAAGTTCCAAGTCGATAGAAACCATCCTATTTCCCACTCATTACAAGTGCCAATATATTGGCATTCGGAAAAAAAATCAAAGTTTTTACTACAATACCTTTTTTTAAAATAATTTTCTGTTTTTTTCTGGCAAGCTTCACAAAGGTGGATGTACAAGTTCAATATCATAATGTGTAACATTTTTGTATTTGGTTGAAAGTTCTTTCAGAATTTTATCACATCCCCAGAATTTGGAATTTAATTTTGCTCTTGGCAAATTAAATTCCTAAAACAAGTTCACATTATCAGAGCTCAGGTACCTCCCTCTGGGAAGGAAACTGGGTGTCAAAATTACCGGCGGCAATTGGTATCACCCACATGGTGCCACACTAAAAAAGGATAGCAGCCCCTGGGGAATGTACTAGGTCTGAAAAAGGCAAAAATACCAGTCTGTGGGGGGGGGGAAGAATCCAAGACGTACATTTTTATCTTCTGGACCGGTCAACATTTGATAATTTTACGGTGGCTCGCTGAGGGTGTGACGTTGATTATTTATATTTAAAATTGTTTTAATTTTATAATTTGCAGTAGAACGTTGTTTTTTCGAATCAATTGGGACTGGACACTGTTCGGATAACCGAAAGCGATCCAAGCAGTATATGAAGCCGGACACTATACGAATATTAAAAATCAAACAATTGAAAAATTTACAAATTTGTTGAGTAGTGCAAAGTGTTTCTGAAAATTGTACCGCGTGCCACATGTGACATAGGTTGCCGACCCCGATAAAGATCAGGACACCTTCTTCAACACTATAGCTTGCTCCTCCATTATCAGGCAGCACAGGAAAAAACCAATTTTTTGTTGAACAAGTTTAAGTAAAATTGAGTATTTTGATATTCCTGAACAAACAGCAATGTACAACTAACAAATTCTGAGCCTGGGACACGCGTTAAAAGTTTCATGTCTTGCCAAATGACAATATTCGATACGAAACTGAGATATATTTCATACTTTGCCGGTTTCTCATAAGGCATTCTATAGAATGCCTAGGCAATGTGTGAAATAAGAATCATTTTATATATTGCCGGCTAGATTTAGGCATTGTATAGAATTCCAAATTTCATACTTTGCCGGTAACATATACAATAAAGAAAAATATTGGGGGGGGGGGGAGTGTATGGAGAAAATTAATCTTTTAAAATGTGTCAATGTTGGAGAAAGCTCTGGGAGCCTCTTGGCCATTATTTTTTCAGAAACCTATAAAATGGCTAGACAGAGACCAAGTACTAGAGCTAGGTGACTATGTTTAACTTGCCTCAAGCAATATTTTGATTATAAATTTGAATTACTATGTTCTATGTTGGTGTTAAATTTGAAATGGTGCTATCATGAATTTATATGCATGTTTGTGTTAATAATTTCCTGCTAAACATTCCAGAATCAAATTTTGATTAACTACAAAAAAGTTTTCTGTTAATTGCATAGTTTTCCTACATTTTAAAGCTATTCAATTATGTCTTTCACTAGTAATTTAAAGATTAATATGTAAAATACTCTAAAATAATCAATCTAAAATGAAAAACTTCATGCTATGTACAAGTTTAAAAACAATAAGGACTTTTTATTATAAGCTGTTACTGGTAAAATACGTATAATGATTTTTTTTATAAATGTAAAAAATACAACAGAGAACAAAAATTTTACTACAAAAATAACTAATATTAAATTACAGTTCAACATATTATTAAATTTTACATATGGAATATAAAAATTTGCTCAACATTTTTGTTTAACACTTCCTTGATATGTTTTATATTCCCTAAAATCACAAAATTCTAAAAAGTTATTGAAAAATCATAAACTATACACGGTTTCAAATTAAAATTCTATTTCAAAAGAAAGCAAACGTAATAAACATGCAGGTTTACACCTAAATAGTTATACTCAACATTCCACTCTAACTTTATTTCTTTTTTACTTTAAAATTCAATATTCAGATGACAAAATGTAGAGATTTTTACCATTAAAATTCCCTTCACGCAATTCATCCCCCCCCCCTAATCTTTACTCTTTGACTTTGTAAAATACTTCTTTACAAGAATACTTACAAATAATTTAATCTGACACAGAAAATAGCAATATTTAAATAATTCCAAGCTATATTATCCTTAAAATAAATACAATATATTCTAAATGATACAAATTGATTATAACACTCACTGCCAATAAGTACAAAATTTGCACTTACATTTAACACTAGAATTTCTAAGAAACTATTAATTAATCTATACAAATAAATAAAATTGAAGTGTCTGTTCGTAATTTCAAATTAGAAGCTTTTTACTAAATGCATATAAAGGTATATATGGTACTTATATCAAAAAATAAATTTTAAAAATTTTGTCTGTCTGTTTGTTCCGGCTAATCTCGGAAATTTCTGGTCCGATTTTAAAAATTCTTCCACCAATGGAAAGCTACATTATCAGTGAGTAACATAAGATATATTTTATCTCCATATTCCTATGAGAACGTGAACTATGTGGGTAAAACGTTGACGTTGCTTACTCCCTGCCAAGTTGGCGCAAAATTATGCATTTGGTCAATAGTGGAAATTTTAATAAAAATTTTCTCACATTTGTAACAAATAACTGAAACATAGCGTATTTTAGCATCTTTACAAAACCAATTTTTTAAATAGTTTTTTTATCAAACATCTAGCGTTTATTATGTTACGTTTGTTAAATGTCAAACTCAAACTTTGAGAAATATCGCCAAGTTGGCTAAAAAGTTCTGTATTCCGACAATCCCAGATATTTTAATGCGAATTTTCTCCCACATTTTAAAGAGGGAAACGAAATAAAGTTTTAGCGAATTGTGTGCGCATGATATTGAAAATTCTATGCTAATATTAATTGACAGTTTCGTAAAAAGTTTTGATTAGTTTTGAAAGTATTTATTACTTTGAATTTTTTTAACCTAATCATACAATATTCATATTTTGCACAAAATTTTTCACTTATACTGAACCTAAATATTTTACATGGAGGTATTACTTTGAAGATATACTATGGAGGCATTCATACAATGTCCCCCACCAAATAAAATTAGGGAGCTTTAAGCAATACTTATTTCATCTTCGGTCTTTCTAATCCTTAAACCTTTTGGAATAAGTACAAAGACTACATGGCAGAAGATATTTTCCGGCAAAAAACAACCAAATATGCCTTTCAATGAACAAATCTGCAACGAAACGCAGTAAAGGTTTTCAGAATGGTTAGGAAGAAGCTACATGATTTTGGAATGATTAGCCCTAGACGTGTCGTCAGAAATGGTTTCGATAATGAAATTGCTTGAGAATTAAACAACGATTTTATAGCATTGCAACATCAAGTAACAGAATTTATCCCTCTATTAACTCCAGAACAAAGTCACGTTTCCCAAGAAGTGTTACGCAAAATACTCTTACGTGCACAAAATATGTGCACTCTTTTTTCTTGAAGACCCTGGAGGAACCGGAAAAACGTTTTTGCTAAACTCATTAATAATGACCATCAGAATAACCCAGAAGATAGCAGTTGCTATGGCTTCTTCTGGTATAGCCGCAACTTTACTGACCAACGGTCGTACTGTACATTCCGTTTTAAAATTATCGCTTAATCTTGCATTTGAAGATTCACTCATCTGAAATTTCAGAAAAAATAGCTCTCAAGGCACGATGCTTCCACAATGTAAGCTTTTAGTGTGGGATGAAAGTACGATGTCTCACAAGAAAGCTATAGAAGCGTTTAATCGGACTCTTCAGGATTTACGAGATAGTACAGATATTATAGGAGAAATGGTAGCTTTATTATATATTGGCTGGTGAATTCAAACTTATGGGCAAAAGTTGAACAATTCAGTCTGAAAACGAATATGAGAGTGCATCGTCATAATGACGTAGATTCGGAACATTATGCACAGACGCAATTGAAAATCGGTTATGGATGTTTGGACGCAAATGCTGGAGATTATATTTTACTTCCAGAGAATTTTGTAATGTAGAAGAAAATGATGTAAATCTTTTTGCTCAAATTTACCCGGGCTTGCAACAAAATTTAAATTGGGATCAGTGGTTGCAAGCAAGATCAATATTGGTGCCTAACAATGACATTGTCCATAAAATCAACATTGAAAATTTAAACGACGTGCTGGGGAGAAGGGAGGGATGAAGAAATATTTATCAATTAATACAATCATGGATAAAGAAAAAAGTACCTGATATCCCACGGAGTTCTTAAATTCGCTTGAACATTCGGGTGTACCCTCACATAAACAATTAAAACTAAATGTACCAGTTATGCAAAATCTAGATGCTCCTCGACTATGTAAAAGAACGAGGCTTTGGATCACAAAACTGATGCAGAATATACTTGGTGCCATTATTTGAACATATGTCATGAAAAGGGATAGTGTTATCATACCTCGAATTCCAAGTATCCCCACTGACCTACCATTTTAATTTTCCAGTTTTACTGTTTCTATTAACAAAGCTAACATTTCAGGTAGCAGGGGTGCATTTGGAAAAGCAATGTTTTTCCCTTGGCCAACTATATGTAGCCTTTGCCCGCTGGGTGGCGTGGTTGGTTTGTCACTGGCCCTCTAGACCCAAGGTTGACGCTTCGACCCCGACCCAAGTTGGTGGATTTTCTTGATGCAGGAAATCGACAGCGGCTATGTCATATGATTATACAGCATGTGAAAGATCCTTAGAGTGTCTGTTTGGCTTGGATGCTCTCGGCAAAATTAAATCCGAGTACAAAGTTCGCATCATCAAGAGCTCAGGTGCTTTCCTCTGTGGAGGAAACTGGGCGTCAAAATTGCTTGCTGTAATAGGTATCGCCTATATGGTGCAGCGCTAAAAAGTGGTACCAGCTCCTGGGTAATGTACTAGATCTGCAAAGGTTTAAAATACCAATGCGCAGCCTCATTGAAAAAAAACTATATGTAGCCTGATCGGTGTGTCCAATGCCCAAATCTTCCCATATTTGCAACTGACGGAAGAACATATAATATGGTATACAGTAGCATCTTAGAATAATATTCTGTTTTGAGTTCTTTTAAAGAGGAATTATATATTAAACGTAGATACTTTCGATTTTTAAAGGTATTAATAGTTTAAGTTATAGAATATTTGTAGTTAATTATTATAATAAATTACGTTTTCAGTTTTTTTAAACTAAGCTCAATTTTAGAATTTTTAAAGCAATAAAAAAATTACCCTGTTATATTATTTACTTTCTAATGATAATGATTACGACTTTGACAGTTATTTAAAGACATCAACGCGAGCAGAGCCAAGGGTAAAAGCTACTTTTACATAAAATCATTTAATGATAGAAATTAATTCTGACAAAAATATTGAAATTGATGTTCAAAAAAATGTATATGTAGCATATAATAGCGTTAAAATTTATCTCAGAGAAAAAAAATAGTAACATCAATACACACTTGCTTCAAGGCTTCAGTTTCAATTCGAGTCAGACGATCTTCAAAATAATGTCTTTGGGCCTCTAACTGGCTGGTTAGTAAATAAGTATACTACAAAAAATAATACATTTTCTTTTCAGTTTTTTAACATAAAAAACACTTTCATATAGTTTTTTAAATTTTGCTACAATGGTAAAAAATTCAATAGTGAGCGTCATATTAAATGTGTTAAAGCAGAAAATATTCTTAATGAACATTTGCTCATGTAGCATTAAAAAAATTAGAATAAAAACTTAACATTTCAGGTTTTATATTTACCTCTAATTGCATGGAATCCATTTTTTCTTCATTTTCAACCTACATTTTAAAAGATATAAAGAAAAATTTATCGTTGAATATTTTACTTAGGTACAGAGAAAAGAAGAAAAATACATTTGGCAACTATTGTTGGTTTTATTTTAAAAGTAAAAAAAAAATATAGTGGTACATTGATATACCGCCAATTCAACATGAAAATTTTTGTTTGGAATATGGCTATAATATGTCAACTGGCATAAGCTTATGTCCTTGGTCAATTCAATTTGATTTTAACACAGAGTAAATCCTGAGAGAGTTTAAGTTTTAAAAAAGTCACTTTACTATCATCCATTGGATAATATTTTTCTCATTAACAAAGCCTGGTAGGAACTTTCCTATAGAACACTGAACACTACTCACAAACAATTGTTACAAGAAATAATGACTGAATGGAACTCAGAAATGAAAAGGATTGAATACTGAAAATGAAAAGAATAATGAGATATGTCTGAATATATTAATGAAAGATAATTGTCACTCTGGGTAGGTCCATGAGTCTGGATGTGAGTGGTATTGATGTGAACGAGTTAGTAGAAGAGCACAGGGTACAGTTGACCATTGCTGCAGGAATTTGAGAACGAACACAAAGATAAGATAGATACACACTCTTCTAACTCAGAAGAGATCAGGGAAGTTTTTATATTCTTAATTAAAACAATATTTGTGAAATGAAAGATACTACAAATTTGGTGAAGAAGTATCACTCTCTTAAAGCTCAAGCAAACCATGAAAGAATTATCTGGGATTACAAGCCAATGATGCCACAATATTGAAATACTCTAAGAAAAAGGCAAGAACAAAGTTTTTAGGGAACGTTTAAGTGAAGGTTAAGCCTGATCTTTCTTCACCAAATACGGTAAAAAGATAAGAAAGAAAAAATTAGTTTGTTGAATTCCTATTTATTCCATCATATTGTTTTTGTATTTCAGAATTAGCAGTGCTTAAAAAATTATTTATGCAAATTAATCAATTTATATTATGCCAATAAAAATTTTTTAAAAATTTTATTGGACACAAATTTAATTTTTTCTTCCTTTACTTTTTCCGGGAATAATTTGTCTGGATTACATCTAAGAATTTGTGGTTGACTAAGAATACATACCAAAGTACCATTAATGAAATCAATTACAAAATGGCATCCTATCATTGAACATGGTCTAACTAAGCAAAGAACTAATTAAGCAAAATGTATAATATGGATGTCACTTCAAGAAAATAACTTAATTTATTTTAATAAATAAAACATTTTAGAAAGCTGTCAAATATAATCTGCATGCTTAATTATACCATAAATAATAAAAATGCACAAAATACACAATTACAGGAGGAAAATATTAAATTCTATATAAAATCAATAATGAAAATAAGTTGGACCCCTTAAATAATCTACTGAACCAAGATTATTTAAAAGTATGCCAACTGTACTGCAATACTTATATTGATAAAATTAAACAGTCTCAAAGCTATTTTTCTCTAGTTTTCTGATAGATTTTTTTAAAAAAATTAATTCTTATAGTAAAAGCCAAAAGAATTAAAATGGACAAACTCTGTATCAATCTGAAAAGTTATTATTTCTTACGAACAAATAAAAAGGAAAGGAAGAACTATAAAATTTTACCCAAACAGGTTCCAATTCAACTGGTTTACCATCAGCTTTATTTTGCACTAAACGATGAACATAATTATCCCCAGCATAATCCCAAACACGGTTATTACCAAGTTGCATAGCATACGTGTGCTGTGTATCTAAATAATGACTAAAAAATTTTAAAGAATTAATCCAACTAGCCTATTTAGAAGTATTCACTTTATTATTAAGTTATTATGCATTAAAAAACATATAAATGACATTTCTTTTTCAATATAAGACAGCTCTAAAAAGGTATAATTTTTTTATCTCAAAGTTATCACAAGAATTTATTGTAATAATAGCAAGAGATAAACTTATGTAAAAAAAAAAGTACTTTTTATAAATTAAATCATGCATATCTTTTGAAGATAGAAAAACTAAAATTTTGGTACCCAATGAATTTAACTCCCAATAACTTAACGAGCAGTTAACATTATAAATATTAAGAATTCTTAAATTACACAAGAATTAAATTAAATAATAAAAATTACTCATCAAAAACATAAAATTAGATGCTTGATTCTCACAAGTATTTGGTAAATCAAAAGCTTTTTAAAAAAATTAAGAAATACCAAAAATTAAAGTTAACAGCAAACCTGCAAAATAATTATTCCATTTTTAAAATCAGAATCATAAAGGTAAAACAACAATCTTGTTGCTGTTTATAAAAAAATTAAAGACTCTCTAGAGCAGCAATGAATTATTATCACTGAATCTCATAATTTAGAACTTCTATTATAAGACAAGGATGGCCCTGGAGTTGGTACCAACCTCTCTCAACTTCCATATCATGATATGAGATTTTGGTAGTCTACATCAATTTTATCTGCAAAGCTCTAATTACTCCATTACTGTTTTTGTATTTATTTATGCATATCAATGCATTCTTACATATTTTTAACCTAACATGGTATGATTTACACAAAATGTTTTAATTTAATGATTTTCATAATTTTTTGCTTTTCTCCTATGTCTATGTATGATGTAAAACAGATTTTGTGCTCAAAATTTTATAAAAGTTAACCATTTAATTTGTTAAGAGAAAAACTTGAAACTTACGAAATGGTTTTAAAATTACCATTTGATTTTTTTTTTTTTTACTCCTCCTACAAAAATTGATGTACATATATGAAATATGATTTACAAATACATCAAACTATGCATAACAAAAGTTGGTATGGGTTTTACAATAACATGAGTGGCATTCGTACAATACTTTTTTTTTTATGAATGCTTTTTGAAAATTCCTTAAAAAATGTGTACATTCTAAATTCAATTATTTTTTAAGAAATAAGTATTGCACTTTGATTGAAAAATATATACCAAATTTTATTCCATGTACTATTAGCAACAAGTGAAAAACATTTCCAAGTGTTAGGCACAATAGAAAAAAAGCCTTAGCATTTTAAATGAAAATAAACTAGTTATTTTATATTTCTGAGATAAGTCAGTTTAAAGTTTTGATTTGGCATTGGGATGTGAATAAAAACAAACATAAAAGTTATCATAACTCTGCATTTTTTAAACTTAGAGCTTTCAAATTTTGTGCGTTTATAGAAAAGTATATAAATAATAATTTAGGCTAAGAAAATAAGATTTGATTTTTAGACCGATTTTTGTCAATTGAATCGCACCTTAAATAAAATGTATTGCTATTGTAAGAAAATTTCAAAAAATAGAACAATTTCATTTGGTTGCAAAATCACATGAAGTACATAATTCTAAAAACTAAAAAGAAATAAGTAAAGTCTGTGCGTTAAATAAATTAAAATAGACTGTATGCTCTTCTATACACAAAATATGATTTTTCTCCAATACAAAGAAATGTACGTATATCATTGGGAAAATTTAAACTTTTGCAAAAATAGTAGGGTAACTCAGGGAGAGAGATGGACCAATAGATTTATTTTCAGATGGTCCATTAGATCACAGTACAGGTGGTGGTATTGTAAGATGGTAGATGTGAGAGAGCTATTTAGATTTTTTCTGATTCTGATTAACTTTTCAAAATTTATAAATGTCATTTAAATTCAAATAAGTGAAATTTTTTCAAAAATAATATCTTTTAAGAGATATTAACTTTTCTTTACAACCATTCTGTATGTGCTCAATTCAAAAAGGCTATGAAAACAATTGGGGACAAGGCAATTGATGTCCACAAAGCTGCTAGATATTTTGAGGTATCTCCAACAACATTAAAAATAACAAAATCTGGCCAAGCATCAGTGAGTCATCTCAGACCACAGTCTGTTCTAGGTGCATTAATTGAGAATAAAATGGTTAGTTATATAAAAAAAACAATTCCAAATTTCTGCTGTTACTAGGGGTGCAGTTAAAAGGATTTCATAAAGATTAAAATCTTTTAACATAAAATTATATATAGAAAGAGCTTATGCAACATTAAGAAAGTAATTTTGAAAAACTCACTGATAGGCATGCCCATCCACATAACGGCCACAACCAATATTTCCGCAAATTAGACATATCCATAAACTCTAAAAAAATTAAACAAAAATTATTCCTATACATCATTAAATTATTTTGCATTTCACATTTTGCTAATTCATTTTCATAACTTAAGTACAGGAAAAACTAAATGCATTCATAGTAAAAACAACAGATTATTTCAATTAATAATTACATCTTGTGAGCCGCAGGTTACACATCTGTTGTCCGGCATTAATTCTGGTGTTTGGGAATAACGGCATACAGGACAGCTGAAAACAGAAACCTTTATTTAGCTGGAAGTTCTAATTAACTATTCAAAATGAAATAAAATGTCTATCATGGATATTTTAAACACAAATCAATTTTGTAATCAATTTCCAACAAAGTTGCATAAAAAGCTTTTAAACCATACAAATTAAAATGTAACGCAAACATAAGAAAGCTTTCTCAAGGAGGCATAATTTATTTCGAATTTTTAAAAATTGTATACATATAGATAGTTTTTCTTCTTCAACAGTACAACAGCCCCACACAAACCTTGGCTGCCTCAACAATACACTCCTTCCAGTGTTCTCTATTTTTATAGCGACTCCTTTCCAAATTTTAACTATATATATATTTACATTTGTATAATACAAAATGCAATATACCTCACATTTATGAGTAATAAAAGTATTAAAGACAAAAATTTAAATGGATCAATTACAAAAAAGATTTTTACATTGTTTTAAAATTATTCACCAAATCATAAAAATGAAAAATTATATATATATATATATATATTAATTATATAAATATATATATATGAATTCAAAATAACAACACAAACAAAATGTATATAAGATACTTTGGTTTGTAAAATTTCAAATTTTTATGCAATTTACTGTAAATTTCTAGCAAGTAATGGTATTCCCTGAGATTTTGAACAAATGCTTTTATATTTACAAAGAAAAAAAAACCAGTATTTTAAGACATATTTAAATACAATACTTCATATTTAAAGAAATTACATTAACACAACAATTTTGAAATCGTGGAAATTTTTCTTTTTTAAATTTAAATATCTGTATTATATAAACATGGTGACCTAAAAAATGAATTTATAGAAGGAAATATATTTACAAGATTAGTTATTCATAAGTTTATCACTGGGAGATATATTTTTATTTTAATATGATATAGCTAACTTACCTAGTGTCGCCCCATTTTGCTAAGCAACTACCATGGAATGAATGGTTGCAAAGAATAGTTAAAATACCATCAACAGATTCATCCTAAAAAATTTTTTTTAAAAAAAGAGGGTCAATTTTAAGATATAATTAAGTTTAAGAATTATCTTTGAAGAAAAAAAAGAAGAATGACACTTTTAATCATGAATTTTACTCAAAACCCTGATGGTAAAAACTGAAAGGAAGTGCAGTCGGACCTTTATGTAATAAAGTCAACAAATTCCCAAAAAAGTTCATTATATGGAAAATTTGTTTTATAGAGGTTCATCTTTCAATATACTTTATAAGCCATGTAAAACAAATTTTAAATTCATAAACACTTTATATTAAAAAAAAGTAATTATTCACACCTTTTTGTAAATTAATATCTATTTATTTTATATAACTTACTCATCAAAAATAAATAAAGAAAGAAAAACCACAAGGAAAACAAGGAAAAAGAGTTTAAAGAAACACACTGCATTTTCAACATTTAGAAAAAAAATTTATATTAAGATTAATGAATTCTAAGGACAGTTTCTAATTAAAAGCATATAAAGTAATTTTAAGCATACAATGTTTTCTAACTAGAAATTGATGTTTGTCTTTTCAAGGACACTGGGACATAAGACAACTCAAATGAGAGTGAAAGGGGATATAGAAAATGTTTCTAGTGAAATGGACAATGGTGGTTAAAGGTTGCATGGATCTCCAAGAGTTAGGCACCAAAGTGCAAGATTTATGACCAAGTTCAAGATTTATGATCACCTGTTAAAAGAGAGGATAACTTGAAATATCCAGAAATACTTTAAAAACAGGAAGGGGGGGGGGATTGAATCACAAGAGAAAAAGTTTGTTGTGTAGGAAATGCACTTTGCTATTGGAAGGTTATTTTATGAAGAAAATTGTGAAATGTCCTTGGTTCCAGGAAAAAGTTCACAATATAGAGGTTCGTAATATGGTGGCTCGAATGTATTAGAAAATAAAATTCTCAGCATTACAACAGGTATCAACGAAGTAAAACAGGCTGATAATCAAAATTAAAACATATAATAAAGTTAGGGCTTTAATAAATAGAGAGATAACAAGTTTAAATATGAACATTTTCAGATGTTTAATAAATATACATAAATGGAGATGCTAAATGAATATATAAATACCCCTAAAATATAAAAAAAAATATTATAAAAAATTTTAAGAACATTATTAAGATTACAAACATCAAGCAAGAAAAAAAAATTATTCTCCCCCTTCCCCCCAAAAAATATTAATGCACACCATATATATACATGACATCTCAAAACTTTCCACAGAAATTTGAAGGGGTAGATAGAGAAAACTGAATATAGCAAGCAATTAACATAACATAGAAATTCACAAGAGGAGGTCAAAGTTACAACTCCTAAATATGCAATGTGGATATTAAAGTTTTTTTAAGGAAAAATATGTTTCAATTTCTTCACAAACAGAACAAAACTTGAAAAGTTTATGATGGGTACCTTTTGTTGGAAAAAGCATCAATCATACACCATATGTCAAATTTAATCTTTTAAATGAATTGCAGAAGAAATGAATTAATGCTACATGCACCACAAGCTATACACTCGCATATATTACTACAGAAGCAATTAAACAAATGCTTTGTGGAAGGATTCTTGTCGATACTTATAACGCTTTATCTTCTGTACCAAGTATGCAACTTTATTGTGCCTGCTTATGTAAACAGCATCCTTATCTAAGATTCAAACTCAAACAAGTAGTAAAGCAGATATGCAAACATTTGATATGATATGGTTTCTTTTTCATTAGGGTTCATTTGCAAATACATTTATATTGCAGCAAACCTATTATCATCTACTGCAGCGGTTCTTAAACTTTCGATATCAGAGTGACATTCCGGATCCCCAAGATTTTGAGCTTCCCTCCTCAACTTAATATTCTTGATCAAAATACAAGTTCTAGTAGTTACTTCATTGGGGATTATTTAATAATCTAATCTAGTATGGCACGTCTTTCAATTTTTCCACAAGGATTTTCAGAGTCTGTAAAAGAAGGAAATCTCAAAGTTATGAGACTCCGCGGACCACAGCTTAAGAACCGCTGATCTAGTGTATCCCACATAATTAGTGCATACTCCTTTCCTGCATAACTCAGCATTTGTGAAATGCATATTACCATACAACAGTGGAAGTTAAATATTGAAAACCTTGGTGCTGATCTTGCATGCAGCAGTACAGTATTGCTTATATTTTTCTCTGAATATTCCTAAGCAAATTGGTTTCCATCAGTGTATTCTACCAATTCTAAGTTTTTTTAGTTATAAAAATAAATTAATTTTAATTTTTGAAAAGAGAATGATTTTGATGTTTTTTATCAAAATTATATTAGTCTAATCTAATAAGTTCTGGACAACTACTGAAAAGTTATACTTAATCTAGCAATCGTTTTCTTTAGCACATGTATACTACAGTTTCTACATATAGAAAACAGAAAATACTTTACCTCCATAATATAAAAATATAGTCTGTTAAAATCACTTCCTCTTTCTTACATTTTTGTTGACAAATTTATTCTTATAAACTTATTTGCTTGTTGTGTTCTTAATTATATCTTTGAATTTAATACAGAAATCATTCCTAAGAAATAATACATTTTATCCAAAGAAAATTCAAAAACAAAGAAGAGATTTTACTCCAATACATGGAATATACTTATTTATTCATTAACTTATTTTTTAAAAAAATAATATTTAGTACAAATAGAAGTTTTTTAAAAAGTACAAAAGTACAAAATTAAGTTTTGTTAAAGAAAAAAAGTAATTACCATTCTTTCTAAGCAAACAGGACATGTTGGCAATTCAGTAAGGCCAGGAAGAGGGAGGCTTACTTCCTATTAAAAACAAGATAAATTCTTTTTACTAAAGACAAAATTAAAATTTTATATTTACAATAAAAAGAAGCAATGGCTATTTAATTTTATTACATTAGTGTCAGCATCAAAATACAGACACAGGTTAAACTATAACAGCATAATCTCATTAATCTGGAGTAAATTGAGATCTAAATAATCCAAATAAGTGAGTCTGGATCAACCAAAATAATTTAAAAGGTTGTTTTGTTTGAACCAGATCTAATTTCATGAGTCTACACACATAGGTTAACACTTAATACAATAAAAAGAACTTGTATTTTAAAACAGCAAATCATTTCACGGAGAATTCAAATCATTAGAATACTAACATATGTATTAAGTCATTAGGTTATTTGTATTAAATAATTATGAATTTTTTAAATAGCCATTAAAAGTAAGTGATGTTTGATTTAAACAGGCTCTAGTTAACATTGATTTATTGTACTTTCAAATAATAAAGATGCAAAATATTAATAATTTATTACTTTCAACAATTTAAATCTACTGAATTCCATAAAATGTTTTTTAAGTACCTCTGATTCTTTAATGGTTTCCACTTTTGCTACAAAAGCCAGATGACAAATTTCTGGCTCAATTGAATTAAAACGTGTCCCATTGAAATTCTTATAAAATATATCAGCACCTAGCTGAAAAAGAAAGCAAAAAAAATTCATATAATCAGGCATTTTACTAAAATAAAAGCAAAAAACAAAAATAGCTGAGCTATATTATAATGCTTTAAATACGATAAAATTTTGAAAAAAAAATGAAAACATAATTCATAACAAAACAAAATTAATATTTTAATAAAGATAGATATTCTACAAATTGGTTGCTTACATACATAAATCAAGTAACTAAGTAATTTGCGATAAAAATTTCAATTGTAATTACAACTTTTGTGTGATCAAAACCCATCCTTCTAAGCAAAGTTGATAAATTCTTGTTCAGCAACTTATATAAATATAATCCTTCAAACTGAATAAGGTTACTATGGTTTTATATAAAGTGAGAAGAGACACCAAAAATTATCTTGTTCTTTTCCCATTAAAAAAGTCTAAATACAGCATTTCTGAATGTAACTTATCACCAAGGCTTACTATTTGAGCAATAACAGCCTGATTATGGCTCAAAGGAAATTTGCGACCAAGTACAAGTTGACAACAATTGGTCCAAATGTGGCTAAAAATTTCAAGAAAACTGACAGTGTTTGTAATGACAATGTTGGTTGCTGAGAAAGTGTGAAAATATCCAGAAAATAATGAAATGTGATTCAAGACAGGATAGGACATTGATCAGATGAGCTTCAAAATAGGTCAAAATCAATTGAAAGACTTTGCAATAAGTTGTTGTTCATAACCTGTAACTCTTTTCTTACAAAATTCAAACTCATCAGCTATTGAAAAGTTTAGGTTTTTTGCCAACACTCTTGTTGATATGATTGACAAACAGCAATTTTATGTGAATATAGTTTGGTTTAGTGACAAAGCTTGCATTTAAATGGTATGTCAATAAACAGAATTGCTACATTTGAGGGACTGAAAATCTCCCACTTCAAGAAAAGTCTCTCCACACCAAACGTGTAACAGTTTGGCGTGTAATGTAAGTCACGGAATAATCAGTGCAATATTCATTGAAAGCACGGTGACTGCTGAACATTAAGTCAAAATTTTTAAAAATGATTTCATCTCTATTACCCAAAGTAATCCAGATTTCTAAAAGCTGCATTTCATGCAAGATGGAGCACAATCACATAGGTTAATAGTATATGAATTACTGGAAGAACACTTTGGAGAGCACATTCTATTTTGGGGGTATACAGAGGTCACTGGAATGGGAAACACTTGTCCACCATATTCTTTTGATCTTGCAACCATTGTGACTCCCTTTGAAGGTCCCCAATACTAAAAACAAAAATAACCCCCAAACCAAACTTAAAACTGCTATTCTGGAGATCATTGAAAGCATTATTGCCTTGACACTTCCACAAGTTTTGCTCTTTGTCTGTGCCATACTATAGTCAATGATGGCAAGCATATTGAACACGTCACAAACTAAATCCATTTATATGTTTAGTTATTTTTAAATTTAAAGTAAAATTTGTAAACACAAGTTGTTTAAATTTATTTTTAGTACATATAGCTCAATAACTGTCACCTTATATATCCCCGCATATGTAACTTCATCTATAGAGAAAAACCCACTTATTACTTGTACCTCTATAGTGTGTGTTTGTATTCCTTACTTGCTAAACAACAAGATTAGCATTTTAAATTCTTTTAATAGTTTGTAAAATAAAAGAGGTCTTAAAAAAACTGATTTAAATTTGATTAATCAGATTCAAACTTTTCAAAATATGCATACAAATAACTTATCAAAACAAATTTTTCAACCAAAACTTTTTTTAATAGCATTGTAGTATAAACAACTCACCATACGTCATCAATTAATCCAACTAAAAAAATTATTATTAAATGCACTAAAAGTATATTGATCCTTCAAAACTTATTATTTTATTTCTAAATTAACACAATATAGTGACTTTTACATTAAAATTCTTGGGGAAAAAACCTATCATTCAATCTATTAAAATCTTTCCATGAGAGGCGTGAGGCTGGATGAGTAAGATATAAAGAGTTGATTTGATCTCTTTTAAAACTTAAACACTAAAAATTGTGATAAAAAATACTCCCACATACATACTTGATTCCTAAATTTCAGTAGAACCATATATTGATTGGGCTTATTATCTTTAATAATCCTCATATTTTCAATGTCATCACTGAAAAATAAATGATTATTTACGACAAAATGGATTATAATACATATTAAAAATAAATCTTTACTTTAACATTCAATTTTTGTTTTTAAAAAACAATTCAATAAAGGTGCCAATAAATAACAAACTATTACAAAATCATACAAATTTTATACAGTTATAATACATTTGAAAATTTCTTTTAAAAAACAATGTATAGATCAAAAGAAAGTTAAAAAAATAATTAAAAATTTTCTTACTGAAAAAAGTTATTTGCATTTTAATTTTGAAGATCTTTTTTATAATGAAATTATTGTTACGTCAATAAAAATTTCATACAATATCAATTTATTTAATGAAAGTTATGTCTAAAAATATCCCCAAAAAAATTACTCAACCAAAGAAACCAACTAAGCAGAAATTAGAAAAATACATAAACAATGCTTAAAGTAAAAATAGTTAAACTAAATATCAACATTAAGTTTTTAAAAAAATGGAGGTAACCTAAGATTAAAATGAAGATAAAGTACTGCATGAAACACATACAAAAATATATAGTTCATCAAATGAGTTTGAAAAAAAAACTTAATATTTTTTAGAATTCTTAGCATTACATTAATTTCTAATAGTATATGTTTCTTTGATTTTAAGAAAAAGATGCTCAAAAATAAAATCCATTCAGATTTTTAAAAAAATGTTTTATTTTATTAAAATAATGCAGAAACTTAACAGAAAATTAATTAGAAAAATAATTAAAAGACTAAAGACTATTTTGAGATAACAGAACACTAAACATTATAGTCCATTTTTCAGTTATGCTACACATAAAGCCAGCCTATATTTTTAAAAAGCTCATTTACATATTTATAACTAAAATTACATATTTTAATACAAATGTTAATTTGCTGACACATTATTATATAATCTATGATAAAAGAATTTCTTATTCAAACAAAAGTATAGGTTATTTATAAGTACAAGTAAATTTTCAACTTACTAAACAGGTGCAACAAATTGAAGTAAATCATGTGTTGTCATTGCTGATGGAACAGCTAAAATACAAAGCATTTCACTTCTCTCGGCTTCTTCTGCAAGAGTTGTTCGATGACTAGAAATATAAAAAAAATTAAAAATCAATAAATAAGAAGTAAAATACAGGGAGAAATATTTTATTTTATTGAGTAATGAATATAATATTTAATATTCAAAGTAGAAGCTACATTCAGCTCCTCAATCTTCTCTAAAAAACTATGAATGCCTAGATAATTATACTCAATTTATTTCATCAAAAAAATGCATCACAAATTTAAATGCACAATATTGACACCAATAGAGTAAATAATTCTCAAAATTCATGCTGTTAAAAACTAGTACTTGCCTATTATAAAGTCGATCAATTTCATTGAGCTAAAAGACATCACCAAACTAAAAAGGTTGCCAAATGCTGTTATTCCTTTTGCCCATGCACAAAAACAAATTCCTGTACATGCTCCTTCCATATTAGTTCATCAACAAATAAACTGACAAAGATTTATAAGAATTAAATTTGTATTTGGAAAAAAAACATGTGTGCACTTGAAATGAACGAAAGACCTAATAATTACAATATTTAGGAGGCCAAACTGATATAATTGCATTCAAAATCATGGCAAATGAGTTTTCTTTATATAGATGCCAATACATAAATTTGCATCTAAATGCTGTTATACAGCCAAACTGTTTCTTATTTCACCATTTTGCTAAGCTACAGTCTTTGGGGTACTTATGAGTTAAACTGTATTTTTTTAAATACTCAACTGTGTCCATTTTAATAGAACATAGGTCCTTAATTTCAATCATTTTTACAACAAAATAATACAGAGAGTTACAAATTATTAACAATGTTACTATTTTTGAGCATATGTAGTTGAATTGTGTTTCAAAATGTATGAAAACAGTAAAACCTACAAAAAAAGATTATATTCAAGCATATACAAACAAAATCATTTTGTTTGAACGTGTGCAGGTACAATTTTCCATTATTTGTGTAAATTGAGGCATTTGGCGATATTTTTTTATTAGATGAAAACAGTCAACAGTTTGATTTAATATGAAGTTAACAATAAAATTTACTGTGAAACATTCAATTATTTCTTTTAACACATTTTTTTACAATCCACTAATTATTAAAACTAATGCAATTTCAAAACTGGAAATTTAATTTCAAATTAAGTTTTTTATTCCAAAGATTATTCAACTTCATAATTATGTACATTCATGGACAAAAAAAATTAGCGCACCAAGAAGGAGTCGTCAAAATGAAACGAAATTTTACATACGTAACGACTACTTTGATATAAGTAAATGATTAGAAAATCAAAGAAAAAGGATTATTTATTTCAGAGAAAAAGGCAACAGAATAGAGGATTTAATACCCTGTTGAACTCCCTCTAGTGGGAATGCACGATGTGATATGAGCAGACATTGAGGCCTGCCTTGAGACATTTCGTTCCACATTAGCTGTAACCTTGCTTCTAGTTCGTTCAAACTCATTGGACGCCCAACTTGCCAGCCCAAATGATCCCAGATATGCTCGATTGGAGACAAATCTGGGGATCAGGATGGCCAAGGAAGGGTAGTAACAGTGCAGAGACAGTATTGCGATACCCTTGCCATGCGAGGCCAAGCATTGAATTGTTGAAAAATGGCTCCTGGGAGCTGTTGCATGAGTGGCAATACATGTGGTTGCAGGATGTCATGGACATACTGCTGGGTTGTCATTGTGCCACGAATCAATAATAGGAGTGACCGTGTATTGTAGGCAATGACAATCCATACCATCACACCAGTTGTGGAAGCGGTGTGTCGCTGTAAAACAAAGGCAGGATTGAGGCGTTCACCACGGGATGTCCAAACACGAACGTCATCACTGCTGAGATTGAATCTGGATTTGTCGCTAAAAACGGCCTGGTTCCATTCCACTGCAGTCCAGTTTCCACGTGCGTGGCACCACTCCAAACAGAGGCATCGATGGGTGGGCGTTAAGAGCAGTACATGTAATGGGCGCCGCGATCCCAAATGTCCTTCTGCCAGGCGCCTTCGTATGGTTCGAGAAGACACAGGGGCCTGTAGTGACGGTGCTACTTGTGCCTGGATGGTGGCCAATGAAGCAGTTGGCTGTATGTGTGCATTTCTTATGATGTGGCAGTCTTCTTGACGACTGGTCTGTTGAGGGCGTCCTGAGCCTGGTCTTTATGTAAATGACATCTCTCGAATCCACTGGTCCCAACACCTCCTCACAACACAATCAGAGCGGCCAAATTGATGAGCAACTGGCCTAGCTGACCACCCAGCTTCTATCATGCCAATGATTTTCCTCCTCTCAAACTGCAACAGCTGCTCATATTGTCTTCGAAAATGGCATAATGGCATGTCTACCTCAATTCTTCCTTTGTAAAGGATTCAGCACACTCAAATAAGCTTTGGTTACCTGTTTTATTATACTTCACAGAGACTGATGTTAAACGCCTTCTACTGGCTATATGTAATATGCAATCACACTGCATTTCTAACCATTTGCATATCTCCCCGACATGTACCTTCATGTCAAGTTTCGTTACAATCCTGCATTTATTTCTTGGTGCACTAATTTTTTTGTCCATTAGTGTATTATAGTATAAGGAACTAAGAAACTTTTAGATCAATTCACACAGAAAGCTTTGATATAATTAAGTTTAAAACTAATTTATCAAGAATAAATCAATTTTATTGAATATATTATCTTAAAATAAGTCTATGGTCATCAAAATACTAAATATTATTTAAAATTAATAATATTTTTTAGTGTAAACTAAATATCGCTATGTGATCACAAAGAAGAATAAAAAATATAGATAATTTAAAAACTATAAACTTAAAATATTTTAGCAAATTTAAAATGAGAAGAAATTCATCAATTTACTAAAATATGGCATGTGTATTGCCATTGTCACTGGTATATCAATTAATTTGTTATATATCTAATTCCTTAACTGTTGTGTAATATTCATGAAAAATAGCTCTAATTAAGAACATTTTAATCAATGATATATCAGAATTTTTTAAATAACTAAAAAATAATATCTGCGTTAAAACACAAAAGATTAGTTTTCATATAAAAAGAAAACAGATAAAATTTTTTAAATATGAAAATTGATTAAAAATAAACATTTAAAAAAAACGTACTTTTAATTTAGTTGAAAACTTAGTGAGAAAGTAACATTCAAAACATTGTAGTATAAAATTAAAAAGCAAATTTAAATTTAAAAAAAAAACACTCAACTAAATTTAAAACATAGTTCAATAGAAAAAAATGCATTTCAATACATAAGTATAAAATCCAGCTTTCAGAGAGAGAAAGAGTTCAAAATATGATATGATATAAATTAATATTGTATTAGAAGCCACAAATGAGGATTATTGGTGAGGGATCTTATTGAGTTTTGAACTGCAGCTTAATCTCAGAGCTTTTTCATAACATCATGTCAATACTACAAGCTTAAAGCTAAATTCATGTCCATTTTTGCTTTCATTTTAAGACAGTAAGTATTACAGTTCATTATAACAGTAAGTATTACTATTTAAATACAAAGTTATGAGACAAAGTTAAAATAGCAGGATTTTTTTCATTTGTAATAAAAAAAAACAAGCAAATATACAAAAATAGCCGAAGATATATTATTCTAAGAATGATATAAACTCATATGTTTCAATTGTTGTTGTTTCAAATCCCCTTGGAGAAGGAAAGCCAACACCAAGTTAATTTGACCTTTCCGCATAAGAATGTCACCAAGCAGTCTTGATCTCCAAACAACTGTCCCAGGGAAATGCCCCAGCAGTCCATAAGATGAGCAGAAGCAGGGACAGGTAAAGAAAGAATTTACCCCCTGCACAAAGGTCATACCATGCAAGTGACCACTTCTGAAGCATGCCAAGAGGGTCTGAAGAGTCCTGGATCTTCTGCACTGCAGAGATAGACCAGGACTCTTAGCTGCATACCAGTGGTGAGCAGGAGGGTTTCCCCAATTCAGATTCATTTTAGCTTATATGTTTTAGTTAATTCCATATTCTAATTTTTTTGAATAATTCAAACAACTACATAAGATTCAATAATATGAAAGTAAAAAAAAAAAAAATTGTTTTTAAACAAACAATTCTTACTTTAAAAAAAGTCAAGGTTTTTGCTGATCAGTTGATAAGCAAAGAGATGAATGTAACACAAACAAAAGTTCCAAAATAAATTAGATGTAAAAACTTACTTTTCTTTATACAAATGAAGCAGCCCTTTGGTAACTTCCACAAAATGATTTCCAGAAGAGAAATTAATAGGCCCAGGATGAAGTAATCTATTTCTTTTATCTGGATCAGTATTTACACACTCTTGTGTATTTACATTTTCATTGGGAACTATGTCTTCAGTCACCACTTCAACTGGAAGAGCATTATTAGTATCTTCAATTGTAATTACATTTTCAGTTCCTTTTAAAGATTTCTTTTCATTACAATTATTTACAGTGTCTCCATTGTTTTTAGATTTTTGTTTTTCTTTTTGAGCAGTATCATTCTTTGATGACTTCTTCATTGCATTAGCATGAGCTTTCTTTTCATTTGCTTTACTCTTTGAAGATTTGGTTGATGATGATGAAGGCCTATGATGTGATACTGGTTTTGCAGAATCAGATGCAACTTCCTTTAGATGACATGAATCAGCAATAGTATCTTGAACAGTTACAGAATCTGAAACTGTAAAAATATTATTATTTTAAAGGTGATATATATTAATATTTAAAAATATAGTGGCAATTTAATAAGATTATGAATTTACCATAAAAAGTTCTATAATGCAATTTATTAAACTTGTTTTATAAAACTAAAAATTTAGCCACGAATACAAGTACTAATTTAAAACTTTTTTTTCCCAATTAATAAATTGAGAATGCTTGAAGATTCCCATTCTTCTGATCAAAAAATGTAATCTCCAATTATACACTCAATTTATTACAGAAGTTATCAGTTAAGAACTTCTGTCCTTTGCTTTTTTTTAACACTAGAACATCCATCAGAGTTGATTGGATACCTGAGTCTGATTAGTTTGTTCTCCTTTCCGCATTTTTGCAGGGAATTTGAAAAAATTTTGTGACTTTTGATTGTTTTCCATGGTAATTACACAGAAAAAGTTTTGTGGTTCTTGGTTAATTAGGAGAAATTTTACAACTAAATATACCTAGAATGTCCACTGGTGTTGTTTTGAGACCAAGGCAAATTATTATTATAAATAGCTGCAGTTCAGCAAAAGAGAACTCACTAAATAGATACCATTAGTAAAACAAATTTTCGGAAGTAATATTGCATATTTATTTGACCTTGAATGCAGTGTTATGGGGTCCACAGAGGAAATGAGTCAATTATACTAAAATCATTGTGTCTAAGTCTTTCATTGCACAGCATTTTCTTATCTAATCATAAAAAAAAAATTTATTCGATTTTTGAACCTTATGCAGAACAGACACCCTGAAATGATCACTCGTAGAAAAAGTCTAAGCCCACATAATATTTTAATTTATTGTAAGAGCTTTCTGAGAATGAATCGGAAGGTGGTGAGCTGTCTTGCTCCAATTTAGATTCTGATGAAGACATAAGATTAAGAGAAAGTGACTGGAAAGAGTCTGAAGATAGTGCAGATGTAATTGATAATATTCCAGTAAATCCTGATATATAAGTTGCTAGGGGTGGCACAGAATGGATACCACATAATAGTAATGTTCCTGGCAGATTTGCAACTTGAAATGTTTTGCGACAAAGCAGTGGTCCAACAAGCTTCGCAAACATAATGTCAACATCAGTTTTTATGATATAAAGGGTCATATAATATATGGTAATTACATAACTAAATCCTACTGATCAGTAGTCTTACAATTATTTAGTTATTGCAATTATTTAATATAATTTACACTGCCATGTTGAAATGACACCGGTGGATATTTAAGGGTAATCGTAATAGTGGATATTCTAGTGTTAAAGCAATGAACTTCTAGAACTAGAATGAAACTTCTATAAAAGAACTGTAGAAAATAGTGAAAAAATATTACTTCTGTTATAATTTCTATACTTTAATAATGCATAAATTAAAACTTAATATATAAAAAGCAAAAAGAGAGAGATAAAAATTACTTTTTAAAGATTTTTGAGGGTACCAGGCTAAGCTCGAAGGAGTAAAATGCCAAAATCAAGATACTTTGTTTATGGGACATATATTTTTAAAAACTTTCAATAGAACTTGATTTTTTGTGTCTTACTAAAAATATTTCAATCATTCCGTAGAAATGCAAAAATAATTTTTTAGCTCATTTTTTATTTTTCTGTTTAATTTAAGTTGAATATAATTTTTGAGATCTCATAATACATGCTTATGTTTAAGTACCATTTTTAAAAAAATATCTCTTAAATATATAAAATAATTTTGCACATATATAAAACACTACACAAAATAAAGTGAGCCTATTTTTTTTAGCAAAATGTTAAGATGGTTTCTTTAAAAAATTATAAAACTTTGCAATTTCGAAAATTTTTATTCATCCCCCCTTCCCTTTTTCCTACATAAAGCTGTTTAAAACAAAAAAACTACGTACTACTTAGACTAAATTTTAAAAAATAGATTCACTATATGCACATAGGTATTCTGTATAGAAATATAAAAAATTTGGAACCAGAAAGTGCAATGGTTTTTTTTAAAAATGTACCTAAAAGCAACAAATTATACTTTGAAGAAAAAGTGAAAAAACTAAAAGCGCAATGTTTTCACATATCATACTATTGACTAATATTTTACTGCCTTTTTCTTATACCTCATAATGATACTTTAAACATTCTTTAGAATAACAAAAGTAGTTTTAAATTATTTTTTTTTCTTTGTTATAGCTGAACATTAACATAATTTTATCAAACATATTTTCCTTTATGTACCGTTTTTCACAAAAATATTTCACATACATATATAAACAATAAAAACAAATATACTCAAAAAGTTTTTTGATGCAACTATTGTGCGATTTCTTTGAAAAAACATTAAAACTTTGAAGTTTTCAAAATCTCAAATTTTTCCCTTTTTTTCTCATGCAAAATTAGTTTTTCAAACAAAATTAGACATTAAAAAGAGAAAAGTATTATTGTCCCTTTCTTGTTTAAACAAATTAATGGCTTACATACATTAAACACAAGAGGAACTATCTTTTAAAATGTGTCAACAAACTTGTGTATTATTGCAACAATCGGCAACTCTATTAATAACTCGCTAAGTGTACAACCGCGATTTCCTATAAGTCGTACGTACTGAATCGACAACCATGTGCTTCATTTCATATAATGTCGCCAATAGGTCGCAATAATACGTAAGTATCTGTGTCAAAGGAAGCACACAGTCATTTGTTTTCATTTTTATCAATTACTTTTTTCATATTTTAAGGTTATTTTATCAACGGGCATTTAAGTGTTATACATGTTTAGATTCTGAAAAGTATGCACTATATTTTAATACTAAAATTGAAAAATCAATTTTGTGCATATGTATGATGTCCCAGTTCCCTTAAATTTAATACTTACCCTCATTAGTAACAGTTTCTACGGTCATTTCTTGAAGCACACGAGATCCACGGCATTTATCTAAAGAATATTTATGACTACTTTCCTCAGATTCTTCCTTCTCTGGATTTATTTCTTTTCCTTTATTAGTTTCTACAGCAGTCATCACTCTTTTTTGTTTTGTTGCTACAATTTAAACATCATTATATCAATAAAAAAGTTTAAAATAACAAAAAGACTTTTATTTACACTGATAATAAAAAAATTATCATTAAAAATTCGTACAACATAAAAATAAATTATTTATTTAGAATTGCACATACAAAAAATTTCAACAACAAAATTTATTTGATCCTCTTTGTAAGAAATCGTACTTTATATATAGCTATATCGGAGGTTTGAACTCGGTACCTTCCGATTCGTAAGCGCATAACTTACCACTAGACAAAAGTGATCACTCCTGTCCGGAGGCTGTTACTGGCTTATTTAGATTCCGCCACAAGCTATCTGTTGGCGCCAGTTGGCGAGAATTCTTTGTATAGATTTTGCTCCGAGCCAACTGTTGTAACCTTGTATTCAGTTCGAAAAGTATAGCGATCCCATATGGTTGGGATCTGTTTTCGCTCATTAAAGTTTTGTTGTTAAATTTACAGTCCATTAATTTATATCAGCAACACTACCTAACATACAAAAGTTAATATTCAAATTACAAGAGAGAACTTTTATAATTAATTCACTGCAGACAAAGGCAGCAATAAGTTATAATGTACCTATAGCATTATATTTAAAGAAAAATTAAAAATTGTATGTAGATCACCTCTTGGCAAAGACACAGAGCAATCATGAATGGATTGAGATTTTTTTGTTTTTATTTGGAAAGATAGAAGAAAAAGACGAAAATCCTCTACCTAATAAAGCAAACAAAATAATTTACAACTCTAAAGTTGGATTTATCACACTAAAAGTTTTTAACGTTAGTTATTGACTGTTACACTGACTATCTGGGCTATCTATTAACTCCCATAACCCGAGCAGTGAATTAATTCCCCGTCAACGAATAAATAAAATGAGGTTTTACTTTTTCAATGCATTATTCTATTTATTGTAATTATTATTCCTTTTCACTCTTTTGTTATTGTGTTATTTACTGTCACATGTTTATATAAATCAGACAATTTCTTACTATTGGAGAAAACAAGAACATGAAACATTAATAATATATTAGAAATTTTCATAAAATCTAATATCAATCATAAAAATATATTTTACAAGAATATTTGACAAACAAAAACTTAAAAGAAAAAAACATGATAAAACATGAAAAAACATTATAAAGCACACTATTACACCTACAATATTACACTATAAAACAAAAATAAATAAATAATTAATTACTTTATAGAAAAATTTTAATCTTTTTCGAAATTAAATCAACTATTTTTAAAAAGTTTATTGGAATTTTATAACAGTGGATCCTAACTGGACATATTGTCAACAAATGGTTTTAAAAAAATGTCATGTAAAAATATTTAAAATTAATTTAGTATAGTTAAAGGAATAAAGACACAGGAACAAAATACATGTCCAGAATAAAATAAACAATAAAATGTGGACATCCGCTTAAAAGATAAAATTCACTAAAACTGGAAAAGCCAATGTTGCAATATATATGACTGTAAAAATATATAAATCAGGAGAAAAGTAATAAAATCTTTCAAAAATGTTGTCAAATATAAATACAGAAAGCCTCAAAATTATAACTATTCTTAGGTGCAGAGTGGCCACAAAGGTTCTTATGTAGATTTACTTTTTTTACTACATAAGATTTAGTTCTTATGTAGATTTTTTTTCAACAGTATCTTCATCATCTAAAATGTTTACTGTAGGATTATCTTTCTTTAGTTTTTAGAAATTCCAGTTCTATTTTTATACTGAATTGATTTACTGATGAAGGCTTCAAGATATTTTTGAAAAAGCATGTTTTACTCCATTATTTTTTTCCTTTTCTATTATTTTTTAGAGATTTTATTTTATGTATAACATTTAGTTTTATTTTTACTATACACATAAGAATGATTTTTAAAAAATGATTCAGTGTGAGATGTATTGGAAAATTTATACAGCAATAATGCAATTCAAAAAATTATATTGTTTAATTTTTCAATAACTTAACTGCTTTAATTATAATATACACATTATGATTCTTTATGCAAAATTTTTAAAAACAGTAACCTTTTCTTCTCAAATATGCCAACAAATGTTTTAAAACCTCATTTCAAAAACATAAACTCTATCAATTTTCTATTAGAATAAACACACTGGTGTAACTTTTCTGCCCCCCCCCCCTCCCTAATCGAATTCTGAAAAGGCACAGAGTACAACTGAACTTAGCATCAGATTAAGACCTTTTGGAATGTAATTCCTCAAAATGTCAATTAGAATCTGTATGATTTGATGCTTTGTGTACAGGTTCTCATAGCTTCATGAGGAAGCTGCATGTACTGATTTTCGGCATTAGTTTTGTTCAAATGCTCAGTAAATTTCAAATTTTTTAAGTCACCATAAGTAACACACAGAAAAAAATTTTTTATTTCTGATGATTTTTTCATATTGCTGTTATCTTTACTATCAATGTGTATATTATTCCTCTATTGCTATTAAACTTAAAAATTCATTACTGTGTTATGAAAAAAAATTAAGTGTATGAATCACAGAAATTACTAGTGTCAGAAGAACCCATCATAAAAGCCTAGACAAAATCCCTTTCATTGTTGAATAAGTGCAGAATTTAATTTTCAAAAGTGGAGTAACATTTTGCTTGGATTGATAAATTTTCGTAAAAAAGAAATTTTTTTATACATGCAGTACATAACAATACAATTTTAGAAAAACTAAAATTATAATTCTGAGGTAAATGAAAGAATAATGCCAAATTCAATACTTTCCTCTGAATCCTTTATTGACACAGAGAAGTACACAATCCATCACAAATGCTTAGAAAATGATAATTTTGCAATATCAAAAGACTAAATAGAACCACTGAAGGGAGCATCAGAGAATTGGAGATCAGTGGCATAATATACACTCTCACATTGTGGGGATGGGCAGGATTCTAGGGGGCCCAAAGCCTGACTGATGCCAGGTACGTATTTAACCAATTCATAAATGTTAAAAGCAAAACCTGACTTTACAGGGGGCCCTAATATTCTTTGTTATACC
This sequence comes from Trichonephila clavata, assembly GCA_019973975.1. Classification (NCBI taxonomy): domain Eukaryota; kingdom Metazoa; phylum Arthropoda; class Arachnida; order Araneae; family Nephilidae; genus Trichonephila; species Trichonephila clavata. The sequence goes on from BMAO01004928.1 coordinate 44,319, forward strand.
ACTGTTGGATATATGTAAATGGAACTGAAAATTAGGAGTCTAATTTGTTCCCTCGCAAGTCCTGCTTTTCTTCACAGTGATTTTTGATGTATTTACATATGGAAAGAAACACCTAATTTATCAATTTAATACATGGGTAAGGGACACCTATGTGCAGCAAGTGGTGTTTTTATGTAGGAAGTAGTATTTTTAAGTGGGCACATAGACTTGTATGTTTTCACATAAAACTCTCAATGCTCACTGGTACTGTCATAAAGGCTCCCACTATTTATCTGAATGCTGCTGCAATTGGCAGATCTTCACCCCACACACTACTCCATCATACACCATTTCTTGAAGAAAATAAACTATAATCCAAATGGTATTGCTGGAATGCTGTTTCAACTTTAATCCCATTGAGCATATGTGGGATGCTTTTGGAAGATACATTGTAGACCTCCAACCCTCACGTCAAATTCTACATTTGCTTTGAACTGCTTCATGTGATTAATGAGTATTGCTCCCTAAACAATTCATTGTCTAATGAACAACATAAGATATTACTATCAGGCCTATATTGCTGTTAAGGGTGATTAAATTCACTACTGGAAACTTTGTTTCCTATTAAAATGTTCTTGTTTTTTAGTAACATTTTGCGTTCTTATGCCTTATACCATCAACCAATTTTGTCAAACAAAAAAAAATATGACCAAATGTCACAATAAGCAGACAATGGTGAAAACCCATTCTCACAAAACAGTAATCTTGTTTTTCATACTCTTGAAAATAATTACTTTTTTTTGGTTGCACATTTCTGTACATTTTCAAACACAATCTTAAACATGTATGCTTACAAATAATATTATTCATAATTGGCAATATTCTTCTTTTTTGTTAAGAAAAATGATTATTTAAATTAGCAATTCATTTTCTATGGAAGTGAACACAGTGGAGTATTTAAAAAAAATACAATCTATTGCAGCAGGTCTGTGAAAAATGTTTGATGGTCTGCAGAAAAATTGAGACATTATTTATATTTTTACGAAAATTCAGCTTCACAAAAATGAAGAGTAACAAAATGTATTACAGAACAAGGATTATATGTTTTTAAAAAAATTAGCTACTACTTTTAGCGAAGTTCCTTTCAAGTTTAGTGACTTTTTAGTTACTTCTGTTGATGTATCTAGTCACATTTGAAAGAAAGAGTTAGCACAAACATGGTAAATTGACGACATAACACTTTAGTTTGTTGATACTGGTTTGTTCTTGTTTTTCCTGAAGTTTCCTTTCTATGATATGGAATTCTAAATAGAGGTAAATAGGTGACAATGTAGCTATAGCTGTCAATCTTATAATGGTTCATCTATATAGTGAGCAACACATTACTGGTCCATCCATTAGTGAGCAAATATATTAGTGGTCCACCATATAGTAGTCAATCATATTGATGCTGTGCCAAATTTAAAATTGTACATTTAGTGGTCCATGAAGTTCTAAAGGATGGCGACCACTGGTCTATTGCATAAGTACACAATAGACTAAAGAGTTTAGCAAAAAGGAAAAACAAAACAAGGCAAAACTATACAAAATTTATATTTATGGACATTTACACAAAAAGTAGATTCATTATCCCAATTTTTAAAGCAATTACAGCATTTTGGCCAATTTTTGCTGTTGTTTGGATATTTTGTTTACTTTAAGCACATCAGTTTAACTTAAATGCAATACGTAATTATTTTCAATCTTTATCAATTTATTTGTCAACAGGCTAATACAGAAGGAGCATTTGCAAGAATAGGTTTTCCGTACATTTGGAAAAACAAAGACAGCAATTGACAATGTTTTTTGATAGTAAAATGTCTTTTGATTTGGTAAAATGGTCAATGGTAAAGAACATAAGGATAAAAAATATTATCAACCAATTATATCCAATATACATGCATACTTTTTGAGTAACCATCAGGTTTTAGTTTATTGTTCACCTTCAGGAAATCAGTATATTTACACATAAAAAGTACATAGATTAATATGGTCACCAATATTATATTTTTGAAGTGAAAACTTCTTTAGCGGCATTGGGCACTTTTTGGTAGGGAAAATCTTATGGGTTCCCGTCACCGACATGCTATGACTGGCGCATGCGCAGTGCTGTTCGCTTAGACACTTTTTAGATGGGTGAAATCTCATGCGTTCGCGTCACCGACATGCTTACAGCAGTATAGAAGTAACTATACAGCTGATGTATAGTGCTGTGTATATTTTATAAGTGAAATTCAATGGATTTAGTAAAAAGTTCAATGTGTATATACTGTGCATTGCTCGTTGCAATTCCAAGAATGGGCAATACATATTAATGGTTGCCGTTTATATTTTGCCTGGAAAGTCTATGAGACAGATTCAACAATTTTTGTTCGAAAATATGATGATTTATACAAAAGGTTCTGAAATAATCGAAAAAAGATTTGGCGAAAAATATGATAATGTACCGATGATTTTAAGTGAAGACTTCAATGTTAACTTTGCAGATAAAAATCTACCACTAATTGATTTTCTAAATGAAACACTTAATTTAAATATGTCCAATGTTGGAAAAAACTCAGTACTACAAAATATAAAACAACGATCGATGTGGTTTTTATGCAATACTTAGATAAATTTGAATCAAATATTTTGCTTTCTTACTTTAGTTACCATAAGCCTATTGTATCTTTTTTAGAACAAAATGAAATAATTGAAAGTACAAAAAGTCTAAGTATTGTTGAAATTAATGATGACAATGATGCAAACAATTAAAAGAATGTAAAAAATCAAATACATTGAAATCTAAGTAAATACAAATATTATCCATAAATAATTTGATTGTATATTAATTCTTATTTCAATTGAATTGTATTTATATTTTGTCATGATCTTGTATAGCCCGTAATATATTTGAATAACAAAAAACCATATAAACATGCATTTAATCATTTCTCGGAGTGTCAATGGATGTGAAAACCAGATTGATGTTGATAATTTTAATTCAAACATTATGAAATTTCAAATTTTAATACTAAAAGTTCTAAGTTTTCACTTCTATTGGCAGTCTCTATAACTGCCAATTTTTTTACAATAAACATGTTAATTTTTAATACATACCAATTAAACTTCATTCTCTTAAAAATGGGTATTCAATATTGTTTAACTTGGCCTATTTTTACTAAATAATTAAAATATTATGTAGGGTGACCTCTGCTTCGATTTTGAATGCAATTATGGCGTTTTGGACGCCTGAATGCTGTAGTTATCAGATATTTAATTTAATTCAAGCATACCTGCTTTCTTTTAAAAATACAGGGTGTCATTCTTCTATAACTTCACCATTTTATTTTTCGATGGGCAAATATGGAAAAAGCATACACAGAAATATGTTTTCACACATGCGCAGAAACTATGACAGCCTGGTCGATAGTATAATTTGTAAAAACTAAATGTGTGTGTGTATTAATATTCAGATTAATCAATTCGAGATTAATTTCATAATATATTTATAACATGAAACTTTAACTTTATGTTTGGCAAAAAAGAGATGAAGAACTATCTTTTCACTTATATATATAACAAACATTGATAAAAAAAAAAGTTCACTCTAATTATGATTTTCCTAAATACTAGTGCATAAAACGTTATTTTAACACAGAGAATGGTACTTTCGTATTAACTACATGCCATAAGCGAGTTTCAATAAACTTTGCCATGGAAAATGTTTAGAAACTTTCTGAAGGAGGCAGAAAACATAATTTTCACTTGTAACCTATCTTTTCTTCTAGATAAAACATTATTAATATGAAATACCGGCAAAGTTTTTTAATATACATTTTTGAATAAAAGTATTCTAGAGACAAAAATTTAAATTGTGTAATTTTATTTTAAAATAATTTATTTTATATATAAAAACAGCACTATTTATTCATTTTAGATTTTTTTGTGCGATAAAAAATTCCAAAAAGTATAAGTATGAATGACGTAATTGTGAGAATTAAAAATACAAAGAATACTTAAAACGAGTTTAAATAAAAAAAAAATCATCATTATAAAATCTGAAATTGTACTTGCGACATACAGACATTTATCCTTCATGAAGGATAATTATCTTACCTACAAAATGTAGATGGGGTAGTAGTGGGTAGTCTGATGCTATTTCTAATCTTAAAGCAATCAATGAAACGGACATAATAACAGCATTATTTTAAATCAAATTTAAACATATAGAAATAATATTTCTATAAATATCAATTGTTTTGTTTACTGTTGTGCTTCGGAAGAAAAGTTGTTGCCAAATTAGCTAAATAATTTTATTGATTTAAAAGACAAGTTATCATTATTTCCTTTTGTTATCCCTTAAAAAAATATTTGCTGTTTGTAAAGATAAGAATATTAAAACTTGTCTGCAAAAATCGATTCTAAAGGAAAAGGAAATTATTAAGATAGTGTGAAATTACTCATAAACATTTCTGGTGATGTTTTACAGATGCAAAGCCGGATGAGGCATTTTAATAACTTCCTTATTTTAAAGTTACCTCTTTTAGTAATTCAATTTCCTTTTCATAAGTCGTAAATCATCTCTCTTATTTGAAAAAAAAGCATTCTAACAGCCTTTTTTAAATTTCTCCACTTTTTAAACGCGTATCTTGAACTCACTCATATAGTAACAGAAATCATTATCTTTAGAATAAATCATATCCATCGAAAAGAACTAAAATCATTAATATAAAAAATAACTCTAATATTCTTATTCTAAATATTAATGCAAAAAATTTTTATAATATTTAATTGTAAAAACTGTTTCTTTGCTCAGATATTTAGGAGCATAATACGCGGTTGCCAATAAATAAATTATTACTATTTCATGTAACTAACGGAGAAAGTACGATCTGCTGAATTTCGATTGTGTTTAAAAAATTGTTTTTAATATTTTTTTTCTTTTAAAAGTAGGATGACAACAGTATAACAGAGTTTTTTTATTATTCTTGAAAAACCTGGTAAGTTTTATTAGCTGAATTAAAAAAAATGGTTCTAATTCCAAAAAACAATTTACATATATTTTTATTTACACAGCACTGAAATTTTAAAAAATAAAGTTGTTGCTTTCTTAAAAATATAAAATGAAAATTTTTGAGATCTTTCGTAAGAGAAAGAGTTTTTAAAAACCTGAGTACTAATTGCATTCTTTTGTTCATCCTTTGATGTAGTGAAGATCAGTATTGATATTCCGCCACTTTTTTTCATTTTTTCCCTGCTATTTTGCTTACTTTAGTGATAAAAAAACAGAAGGTTCTCTTAAAAGAAAATCCAGCTTTCGATTTTTACATGAGCATTTTCTTACTGTTCTTTTAAAATAGTAAAACCCTGCCCTTTTCTCGTTGAGCTTAAGCTGTACCATTCTTTCCTTTGCCTTAAAATTTATTCTGTTCAGTTATTCTCTGGAAAACTAATTTTTTTCCTTCTTTTTAGCAGTAATATATTGTTTACTTCATGCTATATATGATATCAAAGGGAAAGTGGATAATACAATTTTAAAATAAAGTAATTTATTTTCGTTGTATTATGAACACTTTAAGACTTTTTCTTTGAAAAAAATTTTTTGTTTGTTTTTTCATGATCAAATCAAATCTAGGATTGAAATATGCATAGAAATTTTAAAGGCATGAAAATCAAATCAAGCGTTTCAGAGCTTTTTTTTATTTTTGTTATTGGAATTAAATTTGAATTTTTCATAGTCATGTGGAATTAACAAATCTAGATAAAACAAGATATCAATCATTGGCATGGCCAAGTAGTTTTAGCGCGTTTTTCACATGTTGTATTGTACAATAATGCAACTAATGAACTTTTTACTAACAGAAAGTAGTACTGTACCACTCCTCTAAATGTACTACTATTGAGCTTTTGCAAACAATAAATTTACTAGGTAAAATTTGAGAAAATCTTGTTATAAACTAGCAAAATTTGGGAAAACTATGGGAAAATTTAAGTATAATTCAGCTCATCTAGGGCACTAATGCGACCAAATGCCGAAAACCCGAGGTCAATTGGTTGCTTATTGACTGAGAAAAAGGTACAACAAAATATGGAACGAAGATGAAATTTGCATCCTAATAACGCTTTTGTTCCACTACGTGAAAAATGCGCTAAAAATATTTCCTTCCACAGAAGCTCTTTCTCTTACAAAAAGAAAATGATTTCCACTTTTGCTCATTTCGAATCAATAAATATTCCATTCGAAAAGTTGTATAAAAATTGTTCTCTTGTATTTATTTCCCAAAGGTAATTTGATAAAATAAAAGAACGTTCAAAATGCTCTGTGAAATTTATACAAAATTAATTCTGAGCCAAAAATTAAATACAGTTTTCAATTCTAAGTTAGTATGTGATTTGATGAAGGAACCATATTTGTATACAAAGGATTATAACTTGAAAAAATGGCTAATCTAACTTTTATTCGCTTGGAAAATCCTTAAGAATACCTGAGTTATGTGAAAGATACATAAAAAAATGGTGAATACTGAAATCATATAAAGAACTCCACATTTAAATTCAAGGTATACATTTTGTCAGTAGTGCACACAAAAACTTTTCAAGGGGAGAGTCTATGGTCGAAAGTCCACCAAATCGTATCATACCTCAAGACACCACCAATGAATTCCGATTTTGTTAACAAAATACAGTAAAAAATAAATTATTGAATTAATAATTAGCATTAATTAATAAAATAAATTGTTAATTACAAGTAATTAAATTTTAGTGTAAAGTAATTAAATGTTACTTTAAATAATCATTACAGATTTGCTATAAATTTACTTACTATTAGCATAAGTACTTACATATTAGCATCATCACTGCATAATTGGCATTATTTGAATTATACCATGTTATCAAAGCAAAAAAATTTTAGCATGTTTTATATGGGGATAAAAACAATCAGTCGCTGAATTTTGGTGGAAAATAGCACGATTTTTGAGTGGCATCTTTTTGGCTGCAGTGATGTTAATACCTAAGTACAAATTTATTAACTATTTCAGCTTTCTATGGTTCGTAAAAAAAAATTAGCTCTCAGCAAAGATAATTCTTTTAGAACTGAAATCTTAAATATATTAAATTGAAATTTTAACTGATCAAATGTGAAAAGGAGTTTCTCTGTATAATTGTATGTCCTTACTTTTTTATTTAAATGCTTTAATATCAACTTGTATTTAGAATGATTTCTTCTTGCAAGTTCATATATATTTAACTTTATTTTAACCTTAATTTTTCTCTTTAGTAAAGTCACTTCAAAATATTTTTTTAAAGTATAATTTTTTTTGTTTTACAAACTGGTACTTTTTGTGTGTTACTAATTTATATATTTATTTTTATAGACCAGCTGTCAAGTATGTCTTCTACTCCAACTTTAGAGGAAAGACGACATTGCAGTCCAATGGAAAGCGAAACAAGCTTAAATGGAAGTTATGATGATAAACTGGGTAATATTAGTGGTAGTGGAGATGAACAAAACAGAAGATCGACACGTAGAAAGAGACCTAAAGTAGAGCATAAGGAAGGAGAAATTAAAACTTTCACTATATCAGAGGAAGAAAATGCTTCAGATGTTGATGATAAAAGTAAAATTGAAAAGATAAACCCTCCACCAAGTCAGAGTGAAGATTTGGAAGAAATGGACAGTGAACATGATGATCCTACTGGGCTTGAAGGTGCTGCCTTTCAGAGTAGACTTCCATTTGATAAAATGACTGGTCAAGAAGCAGCTTGCTTTCCTGATATTGCTCAAGGTATACCACAAGGTCAGAAGGTATTCTTGCACATTAGAAATCGTATACTGCAATTGTGGCTTGAAAATCCGAAGCAGCAATTAATAGTGGAAACTGTTTTACAGCAAGTTGAACCACCCTTTAATAGTGATGCTCCATTGGTCATGCGTATTCATGCATTTCTTGAACGGTATGGCTTCATTAATTTTGGTGTGTTCAAACGCCTAAAAATGCTTCCTACAAAAAAAGTTGGAAAAGTTATTATTATTGGAGCTGGAATATCTGGATTAGCAGCAGCTCAACAATTGCAACAGTTTGGTATGGATGTTGTTATTTTAGAAGCCAGAGATCGTGTGGGTGGACGTGTTGCAACATTTCGAAAAGGAAATTATATAGCTGATTTAGGTGCTATGGTAGTTACTGGATTAGGTGGCAACCCAATAACTGTACTAAGCAAACAAATAACAATGGATTTGCACAAAATAAGACAGAAGTGTCCTTTGTATGAATCAAATGGCAACACTGTTCCAAAAGATAAAGATGAAATGGTAGAACGAGAGTTTAATAGACTTTTAGAAGCAACATCTTATCTTTCTCATCAACTTGATTTCAATTATGTGCAAAGTAAACCTGTTTCTTTGGGTCAAGCATTGGAGTGGGTTATTAAATTGCAAGAAAAACATGTTAAGGAGAAACAGATACAACATTGGAAGGCTATTTTAGAATTGCAGGAAAAGCTGAAAGCAAATTTAAATAAAATTCTACATCTTAAAGATCAAATTGAAGAAATGCGTAAGCATTACCAAGAACTTTCAGAATCTAAACAACAAAAAGATATCACTTTAGAATTTGTTCTTCGAAGCAAAATGAGAGATATAGGGGCTGCTTGCAAGGAATGGGATCAGTATTTAGAACAACAAAAAGAAATAGAAGATAAATTGCAAGAACTTGAAGCCTCCCCACCTAGTGATGTATATTTGTCATCCAGAGATCGTCAAGTATTGGATTGGCATTTTGCTAACTTAGAATTTGCAAATGCAACTCCATTGCACAATTTATCCCTGAGGCATTGGGATCAAGATGATGATTTTGAATTCACAGGGAGCCACATGACTGTTAGAAATGGCTATTCATGTGTTCCAGTTGCTTTGGCTGATGGAGTAGATATAAAATTGAATATTTGTGTGAAAAGTATTCGTTATAATCCTCATGGTATAGAGGTATTGGCTATGAATACTCGAGCTAATTCTGGCATGGTTAGCTATAAAGCTGATGCTGTATTGTGCACATTACCTTTGGGTGTATTGAAAAATTCCATCCAACCTGGTGGCCAGGCTGCAAATATTGTTCAATTTATACCTCCAATACCTGAATGGAAAGCTGCTGCAATTCAACGCTTGGGTTTTGGCAATCTCAATAAGGTTGTTTTATGTTTTGATCGAGTATTTTGGGATCCAAATGCAAATCTGTTTGGTCATGTGGGTAGCACAACCTCTAGCAGAGGAGAATTGTTTTTGTTTTGGAATTTGTACAAAGCTCCTGTCTTACTTGCTTTAGTAGCTGGAGAAGCTGCTGCTATTATGGAAACTGTCAGTGATGATGTAGTTGTTGGCCGTTGTATTGCTGTCTTGAAAGGCATTTTTGGTAATAGCACTGTGCCACAACCAAAAGAAACTGTTGTAACTCGATGGAGAGCAGATCCTTTTTCAAGAGGTTCATATTCATATGTTGCTACTGGATCTACTGGCAATGATTATGATATTTTGGCTACACCAGTCGCTCCTCCCACTGGAATTCAGTCTGGGCAACCTTCTCCTGTGCCACGGCTATTTTTTGCTGGTGAGCATACTATACGGAATTATCCAGCTACTGTTCATGGTGCTTTATTAAGTGGATTACGGGAAGCTGGAAGAATCGCTGATCAATTTCTTGGTTGTCCATATGCAGTACGTTCCCAGCCAATACCACAACAAGCAGTATAAGTGAAAAATTAGAATTTAGTTTGACTTCATTTTATCTTTACACCTACTGTTAATTTGTGATTGTCACCATTTATCTCATGAAAAATGTCATTTTCTTTTTTTTGTTTTCATTATAAGTTGATTTGATTGTTTTAGTGTTCATAGCTTAGATTTTGATATGTGGTTGTTAGTTTTCTATGTATTTTATTATGTCTGATTAAAATTGCATGAAATGTCTTCTGTGTGTTGTTTAATTTGTGTTATTTTGACAGAAGATTTATATACATACAGACGGAAAATTGGATTTTCTTTCAAATGATATCTTTTTTGTCCAGAAAAGAAAAAGGATTTTTTTTGTAAACAACCAATTTTGATGACCAAAGGTACAGAGCTTATTAGACTAAACAGGAGCAAATGAGTCATGAGTGTAACCTATTGTGCGATTTTTGAATAGGACAGGAAACTTCTTTCTTATTTTGTTCCACTCCACAACAAAGGGGGTATTTTAAGATTTTTACAAATATATTACATTTGATGATGGACTGCCTATCTGTACAACCCAAAGTTCAGGAAACTTTATTTGTCGGTGTCAATGAATAGCGATTCTGATGCAGAAATTTATATTAAAAAAACTGTTACATTTTCAAACACTTTACATTGTTTGGAAACTGTGAAAACATACCTTATGCTACAGGATGTAAATGACATAGTACCTTCTCTGCATTAAGTCAAAAAAAGAACTCTTTCAAGTCAGGAATCAAAAACATTGTGTAACATCTATCAGTCAGTTTTTTAAAATTTCCTATTCACTGATGAGTAATAATTCAATAATAGTATTTTTAGCTGTTGAATAAAAAGTGTAAAATTTGTAATTACAGATATATTTTTTGTAGTTACTTATAGTAGAATTTCCAAAAGGTAAACACAAAAAAAATTGTATTTAGTTTGAAACCCGGTATAAAGAATAACCCTGATTTAACTAACAAAATGTTCAGTCCCAGTGAATTCGTTAAATTGGGTCCAACTGTATATTTATATAAGTAAACAGTTTTCAAGCACAGATTTAGGAAACAAATTGGTAAAAACATTACACAATATTTTTGGTAAGTTTTTATTATGTATGGTTATTGAGCTGCTTTGTTTTTAAAGTAAAAATGTTATTTTATTAATTCCTGAAATCCAGTTTTATTAAGGAGTGAAAAAAATTTTCCTGAAAGTAATGATTTGTTAAATGTTTATATGCTTTGTTGTAAAAAGGAGTTCATTTTTTAAAAAATATTTTTAAATCGGGCTTTATGTACGTTTTTTCCTTTTAACAGCTATTCAGGAAAACTAAATGTAACATTTTAATATGAAGTTATTTCCTCTTATAATATGTTTAAATATCCCTAGAGACCTTCCAACCATAGCCTTTTATAAACAAACAACATTGAAATTCTTTTGAATTCTCTAGCTGCAATTTTCTACTGTGGTGTGAGCTGTGAATTATAAACTTTTGATTTCTATGGAAACTAAAAATTTCAAACCATTACTATAATAATTTGTGTACACTTTTCCTCTTTACTGTGAGACAATCTTAAGTACTATTAAAGACTTGATTGATTACTATTGAGAGACTTGTTATTAAAATCTCTTCATCTTTCATTCTACCGGTTTTTTTTTTTTTTAAGTATGAAGTTTTTATTGTGAAATTTTGAATAATTCAGCACAAAAGCATTCAATACATTTTCCCCCTTCTTATTTTGCATTTTAAAAGTTAATATTACAAGGATTTTGGTATTTTTTTTATTTCTTTACCTACCATAAAATAAAACTACAGTATATCTCTATTTATATTTCTTTAAATATTTTTACAATAGAATAAGCAACTAAAAACTTTAAAATTGATTTGACTCATAAATTCTTAATCATTCTGAATTAAAAAAATTTATTATGTATAACTGTTTGACTAAATTTTATAAATTGATATTAAAGTGTGCATTGAACTTAATTCAAAAATATGGTTCAATCCTCCCTGTCCCCTGGAGAAAAAAACTATAGAAATGTCATTGATAAAAACAAAAAATTTAACCATAGTAAATGTAAAAGAACTTATTAAAAATTAGAAATTCTTAACATTAATTTAAATCAGAAATTAATATGTTTTGAAATAGAATATTGTTTGATGTGAAAGTAAATTTGTGATGCTATTGCATTATAATATATTAAAGCATATTCCTTGCTTTAATGCATAAAGTCAAATATCAGTTTAGTATTAAGAAATTGATTCATTTTCAAATAGAAAATGTGTAATAGATAAAATATGCTGCTCTTCTCTCTAATGTATAGTAAAATCAGAATGTCATATGAAAGATATAGCATTTTTCATTCTGAAATTTATGTTTTAACTTGGAAGAAGCCTTAAATCTTTTTAAATTTTTATTATTTATTCATAAAAATGTATTTGATTGCTACCCTTTCTTTTTTTATCTTAAAATTTTAGCACCATAATATTCACCTCTAAATTGGAAAATGAAAAAACATCTAAAAATAAAGAATGAAAATGTATTATCAGTATACACAGACGACAGATTTGGTGAACATTCTTTTATTGCTTGTTCATTTTCTGAAAATCATATCTTTATTTCACATCATTGACAAATTGTGCCATTTATGTGTAATTTTTTAAAAAAAATAGGATTTTAGTTTAAACTTAAAATTCTCTTCTGAAACATAGACAAACATATAAAAATTTAGAATTAATAAAATTAGATTGACCCACTAAAGTAAAAATGAGAGCAACTGGGCCAATGTTCGTATCAAGACGATAAAATCGTGAAAATAGACGCTTTTTACTCTTCTGGCAACCCTAATGAGTAGCACACACCTGTTTTGTTTTGGTCTTCGATACTCGCCCATCCGCATCGGCTGAGTCAAAGGCGAGGAGAAAACATGGCTACCGCCGATCATTGGCTGATAGGTATTCTTTTAATTTATTGTATTTCATTTTGTAACTCTGAAACTTACACATTCGACCAAAACATTGGAGTGGCCTATGAATTTAAAATCCACGTTGAAGCCGGTAAAGAAGAATGTTTTAGTCAATATGTACACCCAGGATCAACATTTTACGTTGCCTTTCAGGTAAGTAAATTCCAGATGGGAATGTCACTTTAGCCAGATGGAATGCCACGTGTGTGTTGCGGCTTGTTGATATATATTTGGAATAAGTTTATATATATTTTTTTATGAAGACGCTAAAATATGTGTTTTATTGAAGCAGTGTTGTTTAATATTGTTTACTTTTCATGAAAAGGTCGGGGCAATTTTTCTATAAAACTGTTCATGTAAAATCTATTCTTAAAAAATCGTGGAGCATAGAGATAAAAAGATACGAGTTTCTTTTTATTTCCTAGATGCTTCTGAATATCAAACATTAAAAATCACTAAGAAATTTCCAGTAATGTTAAAAAAATTCATTTGATAGATAGATATTTCTTCGTTCAAATTATAAAATACCGATCATATTTCAAGATATAGTGGCTGTAAATAGTTAAGTATGCGATAAAAATTTGCAAATATTCGGACAAAAAACGTATTTTTAAAAACAGTTAAATTGTTTTTGCTTTTATTTTATTGTTTAAAATATATTATCAGATATATTTCTACGCTTCGAAAATTACTTCTAATTCCACATGTATCAATTAAAATTATTTAAAATAGCCTTCCAAAAAATAATTTATTTCAAGTAATTTTGTGCATTAAAAAATTATCTTTATGCATATTTTAGAAAAGCAGCCTTTATAAAAATATAAATTCTAATATGGAACATTACATTGGTTTTAAAATGTTCTAATTTATGAAAAATATTTATCTAAAGTATAATTTTGTTACATATATATAAAAATAATCAGAGTATGATTTAATTTAGCTCTCTGTGAATGCATAATTTGACATAAATCCCTATTTTTAAGCGCGAGATTCGTCCTAGAAAAATACGTGGCTAGTACGATGTTATATAGGACAAAAAGGAAATCTACAAAATTCGTACAATGTTTTTGTATGTAATAGGAAGGGAAAATAATTTATTTACTTTTGATAAAATTAAATATATGTTAATGCACTAATTTTCAAATGCATATTTTAGTTACATATTAAATATATATTTTCTCTGGAAAAGATTATCGTGCATTAAAAATTAATTACTAAAGTAGGTAGTTAAAAAGGCGCCGAGAAATATGTATAAAGATAATATCTTAATTCTACGCTCTCTGTCACCTACAATTATTAATATTTATAAATGTGTGTTTTTATTACTTTTTACGATCTTCCCTGAAACACTTGATTTAAACAGGTGTAAAAATAATACAAAACGAATGCCGTAATAAATATGTCACATTTTGAGGAATTGTGAGAAGTGAAACTCCATAAAATCTTTTGTCAATATTTTGAGCCTGCCCCGTTGTCTGGAAAAAATAATTGACATTTCAAGGATTTTTTTGTTGCCCAAATAAATATAGTTGTTTTCGTATTATAATCTAGGATATTGAACAATAATATATATATATATCAATACTTTAAAAAACTAAATATTTGAATAATGCGAGCTATAATTTTTTTAAGTTATAATTATTGCACAGAAAAGGAGTGATTAATTATCAAATTATATTTTAAATGTGACTTCAAGAATAATGAATTTTGAAATTTGTGGTATGACCTCCCTTTCTATTCAAAGCAAAAAATAATTTTGTTTTTAATTTTTTTTAAAAATTCGTTTACAATAACCGATAATGTTTATGAGAGAAAAAAAATGGAACCTATACAAATTGGAATTTAAACATTCACTTAATTTAATCTTTGCTTTTTATTAATATATATACAGTGGACCCAAAAAGTGTTCGTACACTTGCAATTTCCTATAAAATTTAATGTTTTCGACTAATAAAAATTAATATATTGTAATTTTGTTATGATGTCTGCAAATTGTTCATAATAGAATTACATAATTATTTTTTTTAAATGATAACTATTTTTTTAAAAAATTAATAATCAAAAAGCTATTGAAAAATTACTCCACAAAAGTCTTCGTACACCTAACAAAAATCTCAACTTAGCTTTAAATATTGTATTTCTTTCTTACTTTATACGTGGCCAAGTGGTCTAGGCATCGGATCATGGCTAGCGTGTCATGGGTTCGATCCCAGTACCACTAAAGATCCGCCGTGTAGGGGAGCGATGCACGTTAAATCTGTCGAGAGCTCAAACGTCCTCCCGTTGGTGTGGTGTGGTAGTTAGGAGAGGGGGGTGCCAGCTCAAGGTGTCGTCCGCGTCACTTGACCATGGTTCAAAATTACGCGGACCGTCGCTAAAAGCCCTCGTGTTGCTAATCAGTGCGACGTTAATATTCACTCACTCATTCTTACTTTATACTTAGTAGGATATCTTTTAGTGTCCACAATAACTTTTAAATGTTTTGGTATAGATTTAATCAGTTTTTTGTAATTTCTGCATCGGTTTTCCTCCATGCTTCTGTTATTATTGGTTTTACTTCCCATTATGTGTTTATATATGTCATGTTTTCTTTTTTTTTTAAATCAAATTCTCACCAAATATGTTCTACAGGGCTAAATAAACTGATTGAGGAGGTGTTTTCAGAATTTTGAGGCAGTTCTTGAGACACCAGTGGCATACATTGAGAGAAATGGGCTTGGTGTCATTATCTTGTTAAAAAATGAAGTAGTCTCCAATATCCAAATTTTGGGCGGATAATTTAAAATTCCTCTAAAATATTTAAAAAGAGCTCATGATTCACAATACCATAAAAAAAACCAATTTACCTAATTTTAAAGTCGATTTACACCCCCCACGCAAGAACTTCTCCACCTCCATGATTCAGCATGGAGGTAGAGGAGTTCTTGTTCCACATAAATTCATGGGATTTAATTCCTCATTTTTTCATTTAGAAACTATAATATGCCCATCAGAACCAAAAATGTTTTATTTTGCGTCATCCCAATCAATTAGCAGTCAATTTTGAATTTTCTGAAACTTTATCCCAAGAATCAAATTGGATCAATGAACCATGGAGATGGAAGTGTTCTTGCGTGGAGGTGTAAATCGGCCTCAAAATTAGGTAATTGGGTATTTTTTGATGATATTGTGAATCGTCAGCTTTATTTAAATATTTTAAAGTGAAATTTTAAATTATTCGCCGAAAATTTGGATATAGGAGACTACTTCATTTTTTAACAGGATAATGTCGCCAAACGCTCTGCTCTCAATGTACGCCGCTGGTGTCTATATAACTGTCCAAAGTTCTGAAAAAACCTCCTCCGTCAGTTTATTTAGCCCATTTAGAACATTTTTGTGGAGAATTTGATTAAAAAAAAACATGACATATATATAAACACATAATGGGAAGTGAAAACAATAATAATAGAAGCATTGAGTAAAACCGATGCTGAAATTACAAAAAAACTGATTAAATCTATACCAAAACATTTTAAAGTTATTGTGGACACTAAAAGATATCCTACTAAGTATTAAAGTAAGAAAGAAATAAAATATTTAAAGCCAAAAGTTGAGATTTTTGTTAGGTGTACGAAGACTTTTGTGGCGTAATTTTTCAATAGCTTTTTGATTATTAATTTTTTAAAAAAATAGTTATATCATTTAAAAAAAATAATTATGTCATTCTATTAAGAACAATTTGCAGATATCATAACAAAATTACAATATATTAATTTTTATTAGTCGAAAACATTAAATTTTATAGGAAATTGCAAGTGTACGAACACTTTTTGGGTCCACTGTATATTATTTTTTTTTCAAAATGTGTTAGGTTAGATATTGAAGGACATAAACTTTTAATTCATGGACAAAAATGTCCACAAATATATAAGACGACTTGTAAAAACTTAAAATAAGAATGCATTTTAAATATTTTATGTGCTTAATATTTGTTTACTTTTTTGTATGAAAAATCAAATACATTAACACACATAGAATATATATTTGATCTGACTTACATTATATTATATGAAACATGTGCGAAAGAAAATTTTATTATTAAATCAGTAAGATATATATTAAAATAACACTTATTTCTTCTCAAATGAAAAAAAATCATGCTAAATTATCCTTTCAGCGTTGTTTTGATTTTCGTAATATTACCAAAAATATCTTCTTGTGAAGCTCATAAGCCTATTACTCCATCTCAAAATAAATCATTATTATTCTTTAGTTTTTTTAAAAAAAATCTTGATCATGTTTGCGAAAAAAAATCTTAGTAAGTACTAAAATTCGTCGATGAACAACAAAAAATGACTTTATTTTTGTCTCGCATATTTTAAATACACCAAAATTCCCATTTCGTTATTGAGACACAAAAGGCATTTTAATAAATTTCGTACATTAATATGCGCACGCTTTTGAACAACGCAAAGAAATGTTAACATCTAAATTATTATTTTGAATCGTGGACAGACGCAGCTGGTAATTCATGAGCTTAGACATTGATTTACACAATATTCGTGCGCTCATAGTTTACTTCTTTACCATACATATATAGAAGGCATCCGATATTTGTGTTCAGCATTTAGCAAGGGATATAATCGACCTCGGTTAATCTGATTAATACGGTTAATCGTATACATAAAATTATATTTTAGAATTTATGGTCCTAAAGTTGTGGCCTAATTTTTTGTTATTTTTTAAAATTTTTTTGATACAAAGAAGGCATTAAAGACTTTTCCTAATTGAAAATTAACAGGGTTATCGCCTCTATCCGGCTTGACAACCTTTTAGCTGACAAAGGTTTTAATATTGCGACACACAAAACAGGACTTCGAACCGGGAAAAAAAAATATCGGTTTATTTCGGTTCGATTTCTTTTCAGTCATTTGTTTCTGTAACCAGCCAGGGCCGATCCTAGCAGGTGTGCACCGCACGAGGGCGGCGGCATATAGTTCTATCAATCAAGCAAAATTTTGTACAATTTCGAAAAATAAAACTTACTATACGTCGAATAAATAGGCTGAATTTTAAATAGTTATTGAAAAATCAAAGTAAGTCACGATTTTTGCGAAAGCTGCTTTCTAATATGGCTAATATTACCTAAGACATAGGAGTGTTTAAATTCAACATGCATTTCGAGAAATTAAAAGTTTTCAATTTAATAATAGCCTTACAATTTATAGAACAATTATAAGTTGAATGGATTTCTTTTTCTTATGGTTTGTAGCTCATTTTCCTTTTTATTAATGTTATTCTTCCATTAAAGGTAGTTTCTTGTAAATTATATTTGTTAAAATCTTTGAGAAAAATCTTGCAGCTCATTTGGTCCATCAATTTTATTACAAAAGAATGTTGAAAATTTCAATAATCGCATGAGTAATTATTAAGTTAAACAGGATTTACCAGGTTCTAAAGCTTATTTATGTTTTAGTACCTTGGTATATATTAAAAATTGCGGGTTTATGTTTTAATAACTCCCAAATGTAACAAGATGTCATATAATTAAAATGAATCAAAGATTTAATACTGCTTTAAAAACAATAATAAAGCATATTAAAATCTAATCATGATCTGGTATGCAGCAACCGTAGGGTTCAAGTGAAGTATCGGATATAGAATAATACAATGGATTGACAAACTGCTATGCTTTCCATGCATCTCCCGCCCATCTTAACACGGGTTTCCCTTCTGAGTAGAAAATACCAGCATTCGTTGTGAGAAAGCATGGGGATATGAGGATATGGAGAACAACCTAAATCTTTGAGAAAGAGAAAACAACAGCACTTTTTATGAAATTAATGATGGGTGCAGTTGTGCACCTGGATCTGTATGTGAGGTTTGTCATGTTTAAACACTGGTGCCCCTGACATTCATACATCAATTTCCATTCTACGATATTAACTAGAAAACAATATCATTTACTTCTAATTTTAAAATCTGTGAAAAGTTTGCCTCTTGGCTGTCAGAAACAGTTGAGTAAATCAGAATTTGTAGTCAAAGTCAACATTTCTCTGATTAACTTCATATCGACCATGACTGTTTACTTTGAACTGTGTTCCCTCGTTGTTTCAAAATATATAAATAATAGATGATTCTTTCAAAAGTTTATAGCTATCCTCATGTGACAAGCATTTAATACAAAAAGGCTAGGGTATATTTATGGTTTGTTGCTTCTCAAACTTCAATGTTGCATTAATATTCAATCTCATTTTCATCACTATAACATACAATAACAGGCCTTTAAATTAAATAATACTATACTTTTGGTCACTAGCTTCAATGTGACTTAAACCTCTAAGTTCTGCTGGAATATATTAACCTCTCCTTCATAACGATCCATTCCTCGGACATATATTTACGTCTTTCAAAGTACAGATACTGTGCACCACTATATGAAGGTGTTCCAGGCTGGATGCAATTAAGGGCCCGACTGGTGTTTGCAGGTTATTCTTAATTTGTATTATGACCTGCCTCTCTTCCATGCCATCACAGGCAGCACGCCTCTCTTGTCAAAAGTGGTAATTGAGCGATCACTCAACTTTGTCTGGCAGTTCGTAGTTGATTTTCGTATTTCAATTATCCAGATAAGTATTCAATTTTTGCTTCTTAATTTTATAACAAACCATCGGTCACTTGTAGCGTTATTAAGCTTGATTTGCGGCATTACCCTTGTTCAGAGTGGTGCTTGCCATTCAATTTCTTCTCTTCCGCCTCTATTTATCACACAAGCAACGCCTACAAGGGTGGCGTGGGGAAAGTCTATAACATAATTGTAGTTAGTTAAATTTCTCAGCCGTACAAATTATCAGATGTATTTTGTATTTCTGTATCAAAACCCATCGTTAATTAACCAGCTTTTCTCATAGAGTTTATTAGTCATTAAAATGCCAGTAGAGTACTAGTATTCCTAGTGTATATCAAACCTCATCATGCCATATTTTCCAAACCCATCAAAATACCTTTGGTTTATTTACTTTCAATAAATTAATTTTTAAATAATCTTTTGTTTCGACTTTTAACATTCTTCACGCCCTCGTAGAGTTATTGCGCCTCTGGAGATGCTCACAGTTTAGCAATT
Source organism: Trichonephila clavata (assembly GCA_019973975.1). NCBI lineage: Eukaryota > Metazoa > Arthropoda > Arachnida > Araneae > Nephilidae > Trichonephila > Trichonephila clavata. The sequence goes on from BMAO01004928.1 coordinate 64,118, forward strand.
GCCTTTACCACCATGTATGAACATATTTTTCACTATATTGGCAATTTATCTATCAATTGGTCACCATAACATCATAGATTTAAGACTGGGCATTGGAGCTGGATGATAAAGCCATGTTGGTTGCTTCTCCCTGTCATTTGTGGATGCATTTGACATATATTAAATGCTCAGATATTCCATTACTGTCGGTTTTTGGTATACGGCCAGATCATTCTTTTATTTATTCAATTTGCTCTCTAAAATTTCAGATCATATTCTCATAGGAACAGGTTCAAAAGAGTTTTTAAAAATAATTTTAAAATATTGTTTTTCATTTAAATTGGCTGTATGTATCAATCATTTATGGTCCTTTTGATCAATTCTCCTTCTTTAGATGTACTGGCTGAGGTGTAGGCTTGAAATTTGGACTTAGGGCTTAATAGTGGTGGAACAAAATTAATCTAATAAAAATTATTTAAAGTGTTTTCTTTTGTTTTGTATTTTTACTCATTATATATTAAATGAACATTTATCATTCAAAAATATCTTGAATTTACGTGAAATTGCAGATTTGAAGTTTTATGAATGGATTTAATCTGTTTCATAAGCCTCCTCTTATAAATATTACACGAGCTTCTCGTCATTTCAATATTTCCCATGAAATATGAAGTCATTAACACAGACAAATTTTTACTAAATCAGCACCTATATTGAAAAGAAAATTGTGTGCAGTATAAATCGTCGTTAATGTCGAGCTACCTCTCCTTGTGACTTTCATTTTTATGGGCTGGGGATTGTATTACTTTTCTGTATACATATCTACTTTTGCATTAATTTATCAAGAAATACCATGAAAGTCGACTTTCTTCATTGAAACTAAAGGTGAATATCTATCAATGCTATTAGACCTCTTCAGATCTAAAATTATTTATTAAGGCTTGAACAGAGTTACAATAAGAATGAAAAATTTGAAACGTTAATTTGTTTAATTTTAATTTGAATGTTTTATCATCAAAAGTGATATATTGAAAATTGTTTAGAATATAAATTAAATATCGTGGAATGCATTAGCTTGAATAATCCTTTCAAAAATTTGGTTTTCCCAAAGATCTGATAACTTTAAAATGTTGTCAGTTAGCTTATTTGAGATTTGGGTATTGATCAGAACCCATCTCAAGCTATTTAATAGCCAAATTCTATTTATTTGTTTATGAAGTTGAGATGGAGACCAAAGCAATTCTTTCCATTCCTGTGGCTACGAGAGTAATTTAACAGTTACCTTATTATCTGGTGTTGTTTCATTCTTGCTTTCTGTATGAGTTTACAACATTCTATTAGTGATCTCATGAAAGCCTGAAAAGAACTTGAATATTAGTTAATTGTGAAGAGTATTGTAGAAGATATGGGCATGACCCTTTAATGAAATAACTCGTCTTGGATGTTTTCAAGGTAAACAATTGGTGTGAAATTATGAGTCAAAATTCTCCTGAAATTTTAGCTGGCAATGAATTTCTTTAACCTTGCCTGTTTTATGGCTTCAGAGGAAAAGTTTCAGTGAATGAAAAATTATTAAATTATAATGTGGTGGCTCTCAGATTTAGCCATCATTTATTGAATCCAAAACCTCAGAAAAAATGGATTTCACCGAAATTATTCACAAATTTGTTTCTCAGAAAGCCAGAAAAGTTATTTTATAGTTATTTACTAGCTTTTACCCGCGGCTCCGCTCGCGTTGATGTCTTTAAATAACTGTCAAAGTCGTAATCATTATCATTAGAAAGTAAATAATACAATATGGTAATTTTTTTTATTGCTTGACTGGAACCAATACAATTTAAAAATTCTAAAATTGAGCTTAGTTTAAAAAAATTGAAAAAGTAATTTATTATAATAATTAAAAACAAAAATTCACAATAACTTAAACTATTAATATTTTTAAAAATCGAAAGTATCTACTAATTCCTATATAATTCCTCTTCTATGTAATTCCTCTACTATATAATTCCTACTACTATATATAATTCCTCTTTAAAAGAGCTCAAAACAGAATATTATTCTAAGATGCTACTGTATACCACATTATATGTTCTTCCTTCAGTTGCTAATGTGTGAAGATTTGGGCATTGGACACAGCGATCAGGCTACATATAGTTAGTTGACCATGGGAAAATCATTGCTTTTCCAAATGCACCCCTGCTACCTGAAATGTTATCTTTGTTAATAGCAACAGCAAAACTGGAAATTGAACTCGTTTTGAATTGAAACGGTAGGTCAGTGGGGATACTTGGAATTCGAGGTATGATAACACTATCCCTTTTCATGACATATGTTCAAATAATGGCACCAAGTATATTCTGCATCAGTTTTGTGATCCAAAGCCTCGTTCCTTTACATAATCGAGTAGCATCGAGATTCTGCATAACTTGTACATTTAGTTTTAATTGAAGTTTATGTGAGGTACAACCGAAAGTTCAAGTGAATTTAAGAACTCCGTGGGATATTCGTTTTCAGACTGAATTTTTCAACTTTTCCCCATAAGCTTGAATTCACCAGCCAATATATAATAAAGCTACCATTCCTCCTATAATATCTGTACTATCTCGTAAATCCTGAAGAGTCCGATTTAACGCTTCTATAGCTTTCTTATGAGACATCGTACTTTCATCCCACACTAAAAGCTTACATTGTGGAAGCATCCAGCCTTGAGAGCTATTTTTTCCGAAATTTCAGATGAGTGAATCTTCAAATGCAAGATTAAGCGATAATTTTAAAACGGAATGTGCTGTGTGACCTTTGGTCAGTAAAATCGCGGCTGTACCAGAAGAAGTCATAGCAACTGCTATCTTCTGGGTTTTTCTGATGGTCATTAGTAATAAGTTAAGCAAAAATGTTTTTCCTGTTCCTCCAGGGGCTTCGAGAAAAAAGAGTGCACCACTGATGGATTCTACTTTGCGTAACACTTGTTGAAAAACGTGACTTTGTTCTGGAGTTAATCGAGGGGTAAATTCTGTTACTTGATGCTGCAATGCTATAAAATCGTAGTTTAATTCTCATGTAATTTCATTATCGAAGCCATTTCCGTCGACACGTCTTGGACTAATCATTCCAAAATCATGTAGCTTCTTCCTAACCATTCTGAAAATCTTTATTGCGTTTCGTTGCAGATTTGTTCATTGAAAGGCATATTTGGTAGTTTTTCGTCGCAAAATATCTTCCGAAATGTAGTCTTTGTACTTATTCCAAAAGGTTTGAGGATTAGAAGGACCGAAGATGAAATAAGTATTGCGTAAAGCTCCCTAATTTTATTCGGCGAGTAACATTGTATGGATGCCTCCATAGTATATCTTCAAAGTAATACCTCCATGTAAAATATCTAGGTTCAGTATAAGTGAAAAATTTTGTGCAAAATATGAATATTGTATAATTAGGTTAAAAAAATTCAAACTAATCAAAACTACTTAAGTAATCAAAACTTTTTAGGAAACTGTCCGTTAATATTACCATAGAATTTTCAATATCACGCGCACGCAATTCACTAAAACTTTATTTCGTTTCCCTCTTTAAAAAGTGGGAGAAAATTTGCATTAAAATATCTGGGATTCAAATTCTTAGCCAACTTGGAGATATTTCTCAAAGTTTGAGTTTGACATTTAACAAACGTAACGTAAATAATAACCATAAAAAACCCTTTAAAAAATTGCATTTTGTGAAGATGCTAAATAACGCTATGTTTCAGTTATTTGTTACAAATGTGAGAAAATATTTATCAAAATTTCCATTATTGAGCAAATGCATAATTTTGCGCCAACTTGGCGGGGAGTAAGCAACGTCATCGTTTTACCCGCATAGTTCCCGTTCCCGTAGGAATATGGGAATAAAATATATCCTATGTTACTCGCTGATAATGTAGCTTTCCATTGGTGAAAGAATTTTTAAAATCGGACCAGAAGTTCCCGAGATTAGCCGGAACAAACAAACAGACAGACAGACAGCCAAAAATTTTAAAAATTGATTTTTTTTATATAAGTACCGTATACGCCTTTAAATGCATTCAGTAAAAAAGCTGCTAATTTGAAATTACAAACAGACACTTCAATTTTATTTATTTATATAGATTATAGGTAGTCTTTGTAGAAGGACTGATTTATATACTTTTCGTTTCACGAGACTTATGCTTTAGTACTTTTTTATTAGATTATGTTTTCTGGGTAAATACTTTAGTTTTGATTTTATAATTATAAATTGTCTATTTTTATTTTAAAAGTAGTATTTTTGTTTGTTTATTGTTAAAGTATTTTGTCGCTATTATGACATATTAGCTTATAAAAAAAATTCTACACTTAGAATTGTATTTACATTTTATTCATGTTTTACTTTAACACAGATAGATGAGTTTTTAACGACAACGTTATTAGTCAAAATATGAAAAATTCTCTAGAGGGGCGGCAGATTAGGTCTTTGCGGGAGGGAGGCCGACACCCTAGGATCGGCCCTGTAACCAATATATCAATATTTTTTAAGGTCAACCATATAACAATCTTCATTACAAGTACATAGCTTCTCGATTTCCTGTTTTGATGTTCAATAGTACTTTTCTGTTTCAAGTTTTGCAAAAAGCTACTTCTAGAAGGCAGATTTAATTCAGTTGAATGAATAAGTACAGTTGATTTTCTTAAGAAAAATATCAGTCTGAGTTAAACTTTTGCATCTCAACATGCGATCATCCACGGATGTTTGCATAGACTGTTCAGAAAGACAAACCAGAATCATGAACCTAGTTGTCAGATGCGATTTTGATAATGGATAATAATGCCAATGCTCGCTGTTCTCAGCTCACCGCTCGTATCGTACAGGCTGGTTATTGTATCAATTCACATAATGTACCAATTAAAAAAAGAATAAAATCTTCTAAAATTTTGATCGAATTACTTTTTTTGTTTATGATAGAATTATATTTTTAGCGCAAGAATATACATAAAATAAAATTATTTATTCGAAACTGAACCGAAAGCCGTTATTTTTAGTGGAACGAAAACTGGAACTGAACCGATATATTTTTTTTTGGTTGAACTGGAACGAAAAAAATTACGGTTCGAAGCCCTGTTTTAAAACAGACTAGCAGCGAAAAAAATTGTAAAACTTAAGCACTAAAATTGTAAACTTAAGAACAGTCGCAAATAATTTTGTGCAAAATAAATTGCTATTCGTTGACAACAATATTCAAACTGTAATTACAATTAGGCAAAAAAAAAAAAAAAAAACTCTAGAGTTTTATTTAAAATTTATTTTTTGCTTAACGCCTCTTTTATCTTTCATGTTTGAACAATTTTGGTTTGCTTGGCCGTTTTTTTTTTTTATTTTTTTTACTTATACCTGAATCATTTTCCTCCCAAATGTTTGGTAAGAATGTTGTTAGTTGTACATTTGTAGTGTTGTAGCAAGACAAAACACACACACACACACAAAAACAACCTGTTCTTGGTAATTTGTTTTTGTGTTTTTTTAAAAATTAAAACACCTCATATATGTATATATATACACACAAAAACTGATATCTGCTCTTGATGGCTTGCATCAAGGGTATAATCAAGTAAAATAGAAAAATACATTTTATTTTTGATCTTATTTCAAATTATTTCTTTTATATTCTTTGTTAACCTAATTGTTTTATTTTGAATTTCATCTCCTTTGTAATGAGGTACACATTTTTGAATTTGAATTGATACGCTTTGGTAGCTAGCAAAACGAATATAGATCACTCATCGATTTAAAAAGAGACTGTTAAACTGTTTGAGAGGATTTCCAATAACTCTTATGTTAAAGGAATCGGGAACTGAAATCGCTATATTTTTCCGTTAAAAAGAACCAATAATATATACGTATACATTTTGCATCTGTTCAGATTTCTAAATATGTATTACATAGTGATGTTCTCTTTCTCTCATTTTCAAGAGATGAATCACAATTTGTCAATTAAATAAGTTTTTTATCCTATACCTAATATGTCTACGTTATCAAACACAGATATAATTAAAAGTAAGAATGAAAGAAGTGAAGAATTCCCTTTACATGAAATAAACTGCTGTATATCCGAGATGTATCACCAAGCAGTACCGGTTTATGCATTGGGCGATTGGGGTGGGCACCTATGAGTTCAGAAAGGCCCCGAGCTGGATTTAACTAGATTTTCTGGTTTATAAATTGCGATCCTCCAGTGCCAAGGGGGTCTGAAGATCTTCCACGCCCAAGGCCCGAAATGAGCTTAAATCAGCATTGTCACCAAGGGTAAGAGATATCAAGCCAATTTTATCAGAGGGATAACACACAAGAAAGAGGAGAAAGAATTAAAAATATTTTTCTGCAAAGGTGAAATCAATATTGAATGTTGACGGCTTGTAACATCCGTTGCTACACACCTCGACATTAAATGAAACAGTTTTTGGATGTCTTGCATATGACATATGGCAGCTTATGCTTTCTCCACACTTTGCATTGCCAAAATTGTTCTTGTGAATGCTGATCAGTCGTTCTCCAATCAACGACCAAACGTCTTCGACAGGTAATAGATCGGTAGAATAGACAGGATAAAACATCAATGCAACCTGGTGGACGAAGAAATCTTCAACATTGCATGCTACGTGTAGTTGCATATTTTCCTGATGGAATGCAAAATCTGAAGTAAAAGCAAAATCTGAAGGCAAGGTCATCAAGCTCCAAATTCTCATAGGAATAGCGTTCAATGAGCTTCGTACCAGGAATACTAATTGGAATGGTGGGCTGTTCTAGTGGAATGCAATACCACCTCCAAACCATAATACCAAGGGCAGGATCTGTATGATGATACATACCACAATGTTGCATGCATGTTTGGTGATGCCCTTTCGTCTGCAAAAACAACGTTGTCATAATCGATTATCCACGCCCGCCATTCAGTGCATTATTGCATACGCAAACACTAGTGGTTTTGAGAGAAAAGTTAACTCAACAATAGACACTTTGCGGACATTCTGTTATGCTGCAACAATGTTAAATGGTACGTGTGGACAGTGATTGTCGTACAACACACTCGTGTATGGTTCATGGTGAGTAGGGTTTCTTTCCCAGGAAATCATAAGATCTTTGTACTTTTTCTATTCCTGGAAATCGCACGGGGCTTCAATTATCTATAAGATAGCTATTTTTGACGACTGTATATTTCAACCTCGGACATCGTTAGCTGACCCTACTGTGGCAATTTGAGATCGTTCGCCCTGAACGAAGGAATGTTCGTTACCCCAACTGTGGGGTAAGAGTGTAATGTGAGAAAGAAAGATTAACGCTTATGTTGGATTGGTGAGAATTTTTCCAGTTAGCCGTGCGAAGGAGTATTTGTCCAGATCTCAATTCCTGTCTAACGAGCTTTGTTAACAAAATGTGTTGGGTTTTTAAAGCAATTACATTTCTTAGCCAACTAGCATTATCTGATGGAAGTTCTAAGATCTTGATTTATGAAAATTGTTTGGTTAGACAAGCCCAGTTAATTGGAAAATTTTAAATACTGACTGACAGATGCAGTGGCTTAACGGAGAGCATTTGAGCCTTCCCGCAAACTTAGGTTTTGAGCTCCCGAGTTGGATTTTACAAAGGATGGGTACTTGGCGGCAGTCAGGCTTTGCCCCCCCCCCCCGCAACGCGGGGGTGTACGTTACGCCACTGGATAGATGTTTGAAAATGTTTTTGATTCCTGACTCGAAAGAGTTCTTTTTTCGACTTTATGCAGAGAAGAAACTACTGCGTCATTTACATCCTGCTGCATAAGGTTTGTTTTTGCAGTTTCCAAACGATGTAAAGCATTAGAAAATGTAACAGTTTTGATAGGAGTTTCATTATCAATTTCTGCATCAGAATCGGTATTCATTGGCTCCGATAAATCAACAGTTTCCTGAATTTCAGTTGCTCAGGTAGGCAATCCGTCATCGAATGTAACATAATCGCTAAAATACTCTCCTGTATTGTGGAGTAGGATAAAATAAAGGAGTTTCTTGGTCCTATTCAAAACTCGCATGCTAGGTTACAATCATGACTGATCTACTTCTGTCAAGTCTTTTTTCGCTTTGCACCTTTATCTGTTAAAATTTGTTACAGAAAAAAAAAAAAAAATTCCTGTTCAGGACAAAAAGGATGTCTGTCATTTGGGAAAAATATTCAATTTTTTTCTAACACAAACTAATAAAAAAAATTTCGGCAGTTGAAATAATTCGTTCTTTTTATGTTATTATTCGTTAAATAGGGTGATTCATTTTAATCGGGAAAAGATCGTTAAAGCGCGAAATTCGTTCAGTAGGAGTTCGACTGTACTTTAAAATTCTCATTTAAATTCTACCTAAAAAAGTACAAATCTATAAATATTTATATGATCATTTGTTACATTTTCATTTTTTAAAATTCACAATCATCACATTAATAAAAGTATGGACCTTAAACTGTTTCATATTCCAAAATCCTGTTAAGTTCTGTCGCTGAATATTAAAAATAGTAGTTAAAAGATTTGATGAAGCATGTGGGAAAACGATTATTTTTATTGATGAGACTTTATATATATATAGTGCTGTCATTGTATTAGATAAATACGTTTGTGTGTTTTTTTTAACATGAACGGAATTCGTTCTTCAGGATTTTAACATTGAATAAACTCCTTTGCTGGTCTTTACTATCCATCTCACTCAATAATTTTGCGCCTACCGACTACTTTTAAAAAAAATTGATTGATGTTACACTAGAAACAGCAAGAGGGATATTGGGATATACATCATAATTCTGATATGTGGTCCAGTGACAATGACGGCAACCTGAGCTAACACTCATTTTTCATTAAATGTGTGTTTAAAGTTGATCAATTAGTAAGATATCCAGAATTCCCTCCCCTTCTCATTGACAAAAAAGTTTAACAAGATTTCGAAAAGCGCTTTCTAGAAAGGCATACATTTTTTTTAAAAATAATGAAAATAAGTGTATTAGTAGAAGCAACAATTTTTGAAAAATAAAAATAAACTATATACCCAGTATATAAAAAAAATTAACAATTCTGATTGACAGTTATCTCTGCAATGTAAGTATCTACTTGTATTTGAAAAAATAAAAGTTTAAAAAATCTAAAAAACACCCTTTTATAGTTAGTCGAACTAAGTTGTAACTTAATCTTTTAGTCGCCAAATCTGGAAATTGGATCTGAAATTAGTCGCCAGATGCGAGATGGGATCAAAAATGGGAAATCGTTAATCTTGATCAGGACAATAGAACAAAATTATTAAATTATTGTATTGTCATTGTGAGCAAAATTTTTAGACAAGTGAGCAAAATTTTTAAAATTAATCTGACCTTTTAAAGTGGGTAAAAATATTCAGTTCAGAGATTCCGTTACATACAATTGAATTTTATAAAAGGGTGTTAAAAAAAACAAATAGCTGAAATTATTTTCAAAAGTATAAAACAGATCATTATTCTTTTTTTGTTGAAATATTGTTGACATTTTTAAAAAAAGTCTTATGCGAAGTTAATTTAGAGTAAAACCATTTTTTGTGATAAGTTTTGAACTAAGTTGCAATTTTTAGCTTCATTCAAGGAATACTGTAGATGTGAGAGTCAACTTTAGTAAACGACATGCCTAAGAGGATTTCAAAAAAGCACAAGTATTTCTCTCAAAAACAATTTTAATTTCCAAAACAATCCTTTGGGTCTTGAGGTTTCTAGTCTTATGCTACAAAATAATTACTGTAGAATCTTTTTTAACAAAAAGAATGGAAATTCAAAACAATTGATTTTTAATGTTAATGTTGTTTTATTTTTCAGATAATAAAGGTTAACAAGTAAATTTTATTTTTTCAGTTTAGAATACTGAATATTCTCAAGTCCCTTATCCAATAAGTCAGATATAGATTTTAAATTGCTAATTGTTTTTAACAGGATTTCTTCAATTCATTTTTTTGTGTGTGCGTTCTTTCTTTCTATATAGATTACAATAATAATTACACTTTTTAAAATAAATTTAGGTCATGCGTGGAGGTGATGGCATGGCAGGATTTGCTGTAAGACATCCTTCTGGACAATTAGTTTTACCATATTTCTGGAAACCAAGTGCTGAATATGAAGAACAAACTGCTGATCCTGGAGGTGAGTAAATTCTAATTGACAAAATGTGATAGAGAGATAAATTCAACAAATTTCATTCTGATAAATAATATTCCTACGATAAATTCAAATGATTTTTTAAAAGTAAACAATACAAAAGAATTTTTAATTAAAAAATAAAAGTTAAAAACTAAACTTAACTTCGTGGCGCAACAGCCCACGAGGCCAAGGCCTACTGTGCCCATCTCAGTACACATGACCATTGGGTGCTGAGATGTCCTGATCAGGTGGTCAACCTGAAGGGAAACCTTTGGTGTTTAGTCCCCAAGCAAGCTTGGTTCGCATTTATCGATCCATTGAAGGGATGAAAGGCCGAGTTGACCTTGCCTAGCCCGAAATTTGAGCCCTGGACCTCTGGTGTGGAAGTACGATACACTACCACTCAGCCACTGGGCTTCAAAGTTAAAAACTATTGCACTCTTTTATTACATGATCACAAATAAAAGAAATAATACAAAGTATTTCCCAATTTTTATTTCACTGATATTTAATCTTCCAACAATACACATAGCAGCAGTAACCGAATGACCATGGTAATGAACTCGTGGCTAGCATTTGTTGAGTCATGGGTTTAAGTCACTGAAGATTCCCGCTGTATAAGAGCTATTACCACTCAGAGTCCTCGCATTGGAGTGGGATGTAAGTTAGGCGTCCATCCTCGTCACTTGATTGTGGATCATAATTATGAGGTCCATTGCTGATAGTTCTCATGTTGTTTTAGAGAGTGAAGTTAATAAACACTCCGATACACAGCATCACTTTCTCCTTCAGTTTTAGACATGATTTTTTCATTTACTAATTTTCAAACACATATTGGGTAGTTAATGTTAAATCATAAAACTTATTGTATCATATTTTAGATTATATATATTATTAGCTAGTACGCCTGTTCTTCACACGGGTGAATTGAAAAATTAAACAATACAGATTGAAGGATAAGGAAGTTCTTAATGTTAATTTTATGTGAATTGCAAATTAAACAAACAAACAAAAACTTTTTGCATATCACAGCAAAACAAAAAAAAAAGCCATATTTTTTAAAGTTTAAGTCTGAAGGTCTAATAGCTGATAAAAGAAATTTTTTTTAATTATAATGCTCCTTAACTCTTTTGTGGGTTGATTTTTGAAAACACCTTCCTAAGCTAATCTCTGCTCAGCAAAAGTAACACATTGTTAGAAATTTTGTGTAATGAATGCTTAAGATGGTGTAAATAATTTATATCTGGATGAGGAATACGTTTATATTACTTTTCGTTGTATTTATTTTATGCTAAAATTATAATATTCACAAGCAACGCCGTTCCTTACACTATAATGGCGATTCAAAGGAAACATAGTGAAGTGTTGGTGATAAAGCCAAGTTGGCATCAATTTTGGAGACCATGTTAGCGATTGATTGAACAGTGCAGAAGGGTTGATATGCTGTAGCGCAACCTGGTGGGAAGCTGCAACAAAGAGGATAGCACAAAAACCTTCTCCACAAAAAAATACATATACCTGCCAATTTTCATAGTGATCGGTTGAATGATGTTGGAGTGAAGCGAGGTCATATATACAAACCATCCATTCTTATATATAGATTAACATTGAAGAAGAACCTGTCTGAACCAAATTTCTCTGTGCTTGGCGACCATGCTGGCAATTGATTGACTGGTGCAGAAGGGTTGATATGCTGTGGTGCAACCTGGTGGGGAGCTGCAACAAAGAAGATAGCACAAAAGCTCTCTCCACAAAAAAATACATATACTTCCCAATTTTCATAGTGATCGGTTGAACGGTGTTGGAGTGAAGCGATTTCATATATACAAACATCCATTTTTATATATATGGATGTGTGTGTATGTATCTATATATATAAGAACTAGCCGTTACCCACCCGCTTCGCCGGTGGTTTTATAAATATATATAGTTTATATAGAAATATATATATATACATAAATTTTTGATATCTAAGCCCTAGCGTTCAGAATTCGATTATGTTGAAAAATATAATTATAACTGTAACTCTTGACATAAAAAAGGACAGGACTTCTAATTTGTATTTTCTAAAAATCTCTAAAATTGAAGCATAGAATGATGCTTGCACTTTCGTAACCCTATAAGAAAGTGGATTTCCGCAAAATCAATTTTTGGTGGATCTCTACTCTGTAAAATAAACATGCAAGACAAATTTTAAGTCTAAATCTAATGCAGCAAAAACGAAGTTTTTACTATCAATACCCTCCATAATTCGTTGAGAGTCGTTCTCCAATATAACTGTTCTTAGCAGATTTCTATTTAACAAAAGGAAAGTGCAAACCAAATTCCATTATTATAGTCCTTGTTCGAAAAAAGGAGATTTTTCGTCAATACGCCCCAGTAACCCTCTGCTCCCCCAGGAGTTGATTTCCGTAAAATACATTCTTAGTAGTTCTCTATTCAACAAAAGAAACATGCTTAACATATTTCAAGTACGTGGGTATAACTATTCAAAAACAGTAATTTTTTTCTTTAACTCCCCTTGACCCTTCGCAACCATCCTTCGGTGTCGATTTTCGTTTTACTATTTGTTAGCAAAACTCTGTTCCAAGGAAGAAACTTGCCTACCAATTTTCAAGCGGGTAGATATAACAGTTTAAAAACGAAAATACTTATCTTTTATGCCCATTTTGCAGCGGTTCTCTACAATACGAAAGGAATCTGCTAACCAAATTTCAAGACTGTACGACTCATACTTTAAACATGGGAATAATTATTTATGACGCTCCCTGAGCCCTCGCAACGCCACCTGGGGTCGATTTTCACAAATCACATTATACATCGCATCTTTATTCGGTGAAAGGATTCTGCTTATCTATTTCAAGACTGTACTTCCAGTAGTTTAAAAATGGAAATAACTATCTAGAACGCTCCTTGAGCACCGTAACGCTACTTTGGAGTCGATTTCAACGAAACCATTTTGTAGCGGATCTCTACCCTATAAGAGAAATCTGCTTACCCAATTCCAAGATTGTACGTCTAATAGTTTAAAAATCGGAATTTATAACGCCCCTTAACCCCCCTCCCCCGCAACACCCCTTGGGGTTAATTTCCCCTAAATCCATTTTGTAGCAGATTTTAATCCATGAAAAAAACATGCCTACAATTTTCAAGCAGGCAGGTCTAGTAGTTAAAATCGGAAATATTTATCTATTACCCACCCACCTTAATCCCGCGCAACACCAATTGGGGGAACTATTTTCACAAAACCCATTTTGTAGCTGATCTCTAATCTATGAAAGGAATCTACTTATCAAATTTAAGGACTGTGCGTCGAATAGTTTAAAAATGGAAATAATTATCTAAAACGCCCCCTAATCCCCCATGACGCCCCTTGGGGGTCGATTTTCACAAAATTCATTTTGTAGTGGATCTCTACTCTATGAAAAGAATATGCTTACCAAATTTAAAGACTGTATGTCAAGTAGTTTAAAAATGGAAATAATTATCAACGCCCCTTAAGCCATGCAACGCCACTTGGGGTCAATTTTCACGAAACCCATTTTGTAGCGGATATTTGTTCCATGATAGAAACATGCCTACCAATTTTCAAGCAGGCAGATATGATAATTTAAAAACGGAAATATTTATCTATTACGCCCCTTAATCCTCTGCAACGCCACTTGGGGGGGCTATTTTCACAAAACTCATCTTGTAGCTGATCTCTACTCTATGAAAGGAATCTATTTATCAAATTTAAAGACTGTGCGTCTAATAGTTTAAAAATGCAAATAATTATCTAAAGCGCCCCCGCAATGTCACTTGGGGGTCGATTTTCACCAAACTCATTTTGTAGCGGATCTCTATGAAAGGAATCTGCTTACCCAATTTCAAGATTGTACGTTGAGTAGTTTAAAAATGGAAACAATTACTTATAACGCCCCTTGCGGTTCGAATTTCGCAAAAAATCCATTCTTAGCGGATCTCTACTCCATGAAAGGAACATGTCTACCAAATTTCAAGTCTGTAAGTTGAATAGTTTCGGAGATATCGTGATTAGTCAGTCAGTGAGTGAGTCGCTTTTCTCCTTTATATATATAGTTGGTTTGTGTTTTCCATAACTCAAAAAGTTCTGCATGGATTTATCTGAAATTTTGACACAACGTTGCATTTGACTCCGGTCAGGTTCTTATGTACTTTTTATTTCGAAATGCACTCTAAATTTTTTTAAATTTAATTTTTAAGTGATTTTTGGGTGTTATGACGTCATACGATGTCCCGATTCGCTCTGAATGCGAAAATTTAAGCTTTTACACATAGTTCTTTCCGGATTATTACATATTTTTACTATAGTTATGTTTATTGGTTGTTATATTTATCTATATTTTTTTTTTGTTCTTTGATACGTAATTGGGATTAATTTTCGAATATAAATAATTTTTTTAAAATTATTCTTTCAACAACTCAAATTTTGTTTTGTAGTTTTGGCAATATTCCGATAGCTAACGCGCGATAAACAATTTTTAAAATTTCATTTGATGTTGTTATTGAAATACAGGTTAGGTTTTCTGATATATATTATTTTTTAACAGAATCCAGATTACGGTTTGCTTGGTACTTACTTATTAATTGACAGGGTTTTAAATAAGTTAGTTTTTTCTCTCTTTTAAACAATGTTTTAAATTTCATTTGATGTTGTTATTGAAATACAGGTTAGGTTTCCTGATATATAATTTCAGTCATCAAAATATTAAACCATACTTTTGTTTTAGATGACTTTTTAAAATTTAAATTTGTTATAACTTTTTTCCATTAGAAATTTGTTAACAGAATACTCGAAGTTATTACGGTTTGCTTGGTACTTACTTATTATTGCAACAATCACCAACGTTCAAAATAACTCTCCAAGTTGGCAACCCTGATTTCCCATGTGTTGTATGAGTTGAATTGGCAATCATGAGCTTCATTTCATATAATGTCGTCAATAGGTTCCGTTTGCTTTTGTCAGGGACATAGCTACCGCTGTATCAGCCATACCAATGATACAAGGCCCCCAATCCCTGTTACTACAGTCTCACTAACACGGTGCTCATATCTGAAAAATGCCCCCCTCCCCAAAGGAATTTTGATACAGGGCTTACTCAGAGCTGTTTTGCAATTTCGTATGTTTTTATTTTAACCTTTTTAAGTATAGTCAATCAGACTCAGTACACAAAATTGCCTTGCAGAAAATAGAACTTAGGTCATCATACTGGACACACACACAAGCAAAAGCAGTGTTGGTAGTAATTACATATCAAAATGGCTCGAATACCTGTTGAGGAAGCAGGGGGTCGTAAGATTGTAATTATTTTTGGTATTTATGTATTACCACAACAATCACCAGCGTTCAAATAACTTGCCAATTTGGCAATCTCGCATGTGATGTACATGCTAAATTGGCAATCATGTGCTTCGCTTCATATAATGTCGCCAATAGGTTGCGATAATATGTAACTACCTTTTTCCCCCACAAATTATGCTTTAGCATTGATAAAGATAGTTTAGTTCTTTTTATGTTGTTAACGTTAGTGTTGTATTTAATTTTTCAATTTATTTTTATACTCGGGATATGTATTTTAGATTTTTTTATATAAAATACCAAATTTAATTTGGTACTTACGTTTTATCGCACAATCGCCAGTGTTCAAGATAACTCGCCACTTTGGCAATCCCAATTTTATATGCGCTGAATTGGCAATCATGTGCTTCATTTCCTATAATGTCACCAATAGGTTGTGATAATACATAAGTATACCTTTAATTAGACTGGCTGCAACACACCAATTTGGCGTGATTTCAAAATCATGCCAAAAACAAATAGCATACCAATATGAAATTAATATTGTGGATATTATTTTAGCCTTTTTTATCGATTATCCATCAAGAAAATTATGCCCAATATGATTCACAATTGGCCAGATGGACAAGGTCTTCTCCCCTCCCCCCATTTAACCAGACTGAGACACAGCAATGCGTGGCAGGGTACAACTAGTATATATATTTATATACACATAAGTGTTCCAAGACTAACAAGAATAAATAATTTTTTTAAATAATTCCCAATTATTAGGTTAGCAAAAAAATATATAAGATAGTTCTGAATAATCAACAACATTGTTAAAAATGAATCCATATCCAATTTATATTAAATAAATGTATCCATATTATATTTTATTATTTAGTTTAAAATATTTTTTGTTTTAATTTTTAATGTAAACATAAAATAAATCTGAAAAAATTATGTAATGTTTTTTTTAATTATTAAATATACAGATTGTACTTTTCATAATTTTATGTTTCTTTTATAGGGTATTATCACCTGTGTATTGATAATTCACTCTCTCGATTTGCATCCAAATTGGTCAGTATGTATGTAAATTCATTCAAACGTGATAAATGGGAAGATTACATCAAAGAATTGGAAGAAACAGATGTAACAGTTGCCAATTTTACAGTAAGTACATAAATATCAATTTGTGAGGCATTAATACTATGTTTCCAGAAACATTTTATAACATTCATAGATATTTTATTGCATATTCATATTCTCTGATTGCATTTTCATAAGAGTTCATTGTCATATTTAAATCTAATTTGAAATGTATAAGATATCTACAGTACGCTACTATCTATAGTATTTGTAGTTGAGAATTTTCCATGGTTATTTACATATAAATGATCTAAAATCGTAACAGGACTCCTTACAATGTTATATGAAACAATTACCTCAAATGAGAAACTTTCTTCTTCAACAAGAACTATACTTGAAAAATATCCACGTTCAGTATTCAATAATGCTAAGAAATTAACAACAAAATAATTACCTCACACAAGAATGATATGAAATTAAATAATTTTGTACCCCATTTGTTAGTGAAACAGATTATAATTGAACATGGAAAGAAGACTGAATTGGTATTTCAAGATCACTGGATGAATTTCAGTTACTAATTCATGCTCGATGGTACAACTTTATTTGATCACCATTGTGCTTCCTTTGCTTCAAAATATTTCCAATCATTACCATTGCTTCAGACACTGAAAGACATTGATCAAAGCACTAAAAGGTTACGAAATCAAGGTTCATTTTAGAGTTAAGATCTGATCTCAAGTGAGTTTTTCCTTCATGTAAGGTACAAATTTTTTAATTAATTCGATGGTCATTGGCAAAATACATGGTATTAGACCCAAGAAAAATAAAAGTTTAAGTGAAGACATGTTTCATTGATTTTATGTATATATATTTAAAGATTTAAACAATAATATCAAGAACTAAATACTATTCATATAAGGCATTTTAAACTTTAATTCACATATTTTAAGGCCTCTTGTAAGAGGCAACAAACACTTTACAATTTTGAATAAGAAAGATCTCTTTTTGTGATTCTCTTTAAATACCCAGAAATTTATATTGCTTAAATTTAATTCCAGGATACACTTCAAAATGTTGATGGGCGTATAGGTG
This sequence comes from Trichonephila clavata, assembly GCA_019973975.1. NCBI lineage: Eukaryota > Metazoa > Arthropoda > Arachnida > Araneae > Nephilidae > Trichonephila > Trichonephila clavata. The sequence goes on from BMAO01004928.1 coordinate 81,729, forward strand.
AAATGTTAAAGTACCAAGACCAATCACGACGTCAGATGTCAAAGGATTGGTATGTTGTGGATGGAAACCACAGTTATGTACAAAACTGGTCCATTGCACAGTGTGTGGTGATTTTCCTAACTTCAACACTTCAAGTGTATTTTGTTCGAAAACTTTTTGATGTGAAAAATGTAACACCAACATCAAAACCAAGAGCTTAAGTTTAAAAATAGAAAGGAAAACATGCATTTAATTTCCATTAAATTAATTTAAAGAGTATTTTTTTTTTAAGATTAGAAATAGCTTTTTACAAAGCATTTTTCTTTGAATCCTGATATGGATTTTTAAATTTACATTTATCTCATCATTTTGATATATATCTGTGATAAATTTTAAATATGTTTCAAATAAAATTGTTCATTTTCACTCAGGAAGGATAAAAATTTTAATACTCCAAAATAATTATATTTTTAAAAAAGATCATTGTCATTTTAAAAACAAAGCAAGATAAAAAAAAATTCTTATTTGTTAAAAATTTGAGAAAATTTTGATTCATTATAAGATGCAAATGTTTTAAAATCCAAAAGTATAGCATTCATTCAAAATTATTAAAATATTTATTTAATATCCCAGTGTTTTTTTTTTTCAAATCTAGTTTAGATAAGGTCCCCCACCATAAAATTTTAAAGGCTTTTTTAAAAAAATACATTGTATTTCAACATGTCATTAATTCTAAATCGAGTTTTTGTAAACAGCATTTATATTTTTAAAGTATGTATGTAAAAAAATGAGAAACAAAATTATTACCAATTGTGTAAAAATACTTAAAAAATCGTTAGCTTTTATTTAAAAATAAAATAAAATACCCTCTGTTTGTTTGCTCAAGGTTGTAAAAATAAAAAGCATTAAAAAAAAAAAAACTGATTGCTGATATATTGATTGCTCAATTTTAATACTCATTTTCTATGTAGCTTGCACACAAATATTTTGGCACATTAAATACATATATTTTAATTGAATCATGGCAGTTTATTTTGTCACAGCAATTTGAGGTAGTCTTCAATTGCTGGATTGATTACAATTTAAAATCTTGAAATGTTGTACTGAATTTTAAATAAAATTTAAGGTATCTTTTATTGTTACCAAGCTATTTAAATATCACATGTTTTATTTCATAAAACTCATAATTTAAAAAGGTGAAACTTGAAGAAAAATCTTCTTTATATAATTATTGCAATGTTCTTTTATCTCATTTTTATAGAATTTTTTTATAAGACATTAATTTTTTTGCCAAATTTATATCTACAAAACTTGAATAACAAGAATTAAATGTCCTGTCCTTTATGCCAAAATAAGTATGAATTTTTAAAAAAATTTATTTGTTTGTTTACTTTGTATTTTTTGCCCATTAATAAAAAAGGAAAATGAAAATTGTTGACTGATTAATAAAATTTTTTCACAGCCCTGATTTCCACATCTAAATTATTCATTTTTTTAAAAAATACATGCACACAAAATCATGAAATACCAAACTTTTTTCCTCCTTTGCTGAGGATAGAAAAATAATTTATTTACTTTTCATTCTAACAATTGTGATATAAATAATATTTAAATTTTAAGGTCAATTAAAAAACACATCTTATTCACAGAAAAAATATTTTACTATCAGTTTTTTATATGTACATTTTTTGACATAATTAACAAATCACATTCAGAAAGGGCACATAATGAAAATATTTACATGAAAAAATATTATTTAGTTACTGAAAATTTTAATTACACGAATAAAAAATAAGCCTTAAAATCTGAAGTATTCTAATAATTTATTTTGTAATTAATACAAAATTAGCTTCATGACAAGCATACCATTATTATTTCTCTTCATACATATAAATTACTGTAAAATTTATCAAAAAATGTCATGAAATTTCATACAAAAATATAAAACCTCAAATTTTAGAATCAAATTTTTTTGTAATTATTTTTAAAACATGCTTACAATATAAAACATACAAATAATAATTATCCTAATATGAAGTAAAAAAATATGATACATGCAAGATAAAAAATATTCACACAGAAGAGGAAGATAAAAGCAAAACTTTAAGAAATACAGCATAAGAGATTACATTTGTTTCCAATTCAAAATTTTGTACATTTACACATATAAACTTCTCTACAAGAAAAAAAAAATATAAATAAATCAACTTTTAACATTATATAAAATGCATACAAAACCAATTCCCACATGGTAGATTTCAAACAGTTATATGTTCTAGAATCCCTTGATGAATAAGTTTTTCACAATCTGTTCGTTGAAGGAAATGCTACAAAAACGTACATTACATGATTAATAATTAATAGCTTTTTTTATATGAACTAGACACACAGCAGAAAAATAAAATATTTTAGTTAATTAACAATTAAACAAATTACGGTAATTTCCTATCTTTAAAAAAATAGGAAAAACTTAGCATTTAAATACATTGTATTATATTTTACATGAAAAAAAATTTCCTTTGAAAAAACTTTAAGCTTTTTAACTTCCAGAATCCTTTGCAATTAAAATAAAACTTGTTTTCTTTTTAAAGTATAACCTTTTCTTAGTCTATATATATATATAAATAATCATAATTCATACACCAAATTGCTATAAAGCTAAACAATATAATAGGAATACAACAAGACAATATAAGTCATGGTAAAAAAAGCTACAGTAATATATTAGGAAACTCTTTAAACCCAATTTTTAACATTACAATCTAAGTCAAGTCTACAAGTTTGCTAATGTATTATTATGCCCATTTAATTATGACCTGTACTGTTATTATACTTCAACATATTATTTTGCTTTAGATGAGTAATAATAATTCAGTATATCATTAACCTGTTCAGGACCAGGTAATTTTTCTTGTTAAGTCAAACCCCATTTAAATTTCATATAAAATTATTGCTGTAATAAAATGTGGCAAAATTTACAGTTTATAATCATTCTAAATTTCATAAGTTCCAAATTCAGATCACATTGATGTGATCACAGGCATCAGAACAGGAAAAATGCAATCTCAAATATGATACTGTGTTCCTGAAGTTATCACATATATGTGATCATGGCCTGAACGAGTTAATGAATATACAAGGGTCATACTAAAAGTGAAGAACATTTATTTCTCTACCCATTTTTATTCAAGATCAAAAAAGTTGTTCTTCAAACTGAAACCCCACTTTTCTACAGCTCAAATGACCACTAACACAATTTTCTAAAGGAGCGTTTTTGAAATTTCAAGAAAGAATAAGTCCAGTTTATCAATAGTGAAACTTTTATCCAGTTGAATTTTTTTCTTAATCCATGAAATTTGAGTTTGTCAGTCCAAAATATTCATCCATACAACTCATTCTTCAACACGAACAGTCATTTATCCACCAGCCATGATACACCATTTTAGAACTGAAGCTTCATTACTATTAAATCTGGTTATCAGTCTGTAATTTCCAATAGGGCAGACTTTTTTTAGATTCAAAAAGTATATATTATTCTATGAGCTTTATTCACCGAGAATATTTTACATTCCTTATAGTCAAACAAATGAACAGTAAATGACAGCAAATGCTTGCTGTTAGCAATAAACTAGCATGAATGGTTCAGAATTTCAATGATATGGCAAGGAGGGGGGGGGGGAGGTGAATTACACGATTCATTGGATTAAAATGTTCCCCTTAGAATGACCCTCTTGATTGTGTTTATACATGTATACACACAAACATGCATACTAATGCAAATTAAACTTAGACATTAAATTCATTATTAACATCTTAACTTGCACCCAGTTCATGATAAATTGATTTAAATCCACTTTTCCCTTTTAGAAATGAAATCTAAAGGATTTATAGAATATATACACTACTGTTTGAATTAATTGGGACAAATATTTTTTTTCTTGTCTGAGTTGGTATGTGATTCCTAGTTATGTTTTGAACCACCTCAAAAAGGTTATATCTTCTCAGAAGTAATGTGGCGAATCGACTTTGACTATAATTTACCCGTTTGATTGGTGTTATTACATTAGTGGTTCAGTTGTGAGCCTTTCAGTGTGGTAACTGGAGGTTATAATTTAGCATTCCATGTAACGTGTTACTTTTGCTTGTTCAGAGATGAATATTACACTGAAAAAAGCGTTCTAAAATAATCACGCTTAATGAACATACTTCTATGACTGCGAGAGATATGAGTATGGTAGTTGGTGTGGAAAAACCAAGTGTTTCAAGAATTTTTAAAACATTTTAAGATTTCTGATCCAGATTCGTCTCCAAAAAGAAAAAGTGGGCTCAGATGGAAAGTTACTCCAAGAACTGATAAAATTCTAATAAGAAATAGCAAAATAAATCAAAGTAAGAGAAGCACAGACCTTTTAAGGGATTTATTGGATTATGGTGTTGAAGTGAGTACCTCAACTGTACCGAAAATAGGTACTGGAAGTTAACTGTAAGGCATTGAGATTAAGGAAAAAGCAATTTCTAACTCAGAAAACCATAAAAAAAAAGTTTAGCATGGGCCAAAAATACTGATCCTGGACTGTTAATGACTAGAAGGTGATTTTCAGTGATGAAACACGTTTATTTGTGCCGGGATACAAATCAAGTGTAGTTAGACAAAGTGAAGTTGAAACTCTGCTGCCTGATCATATCCAAGAGACTGTAAAACACCCTTCTAAACAGATTTTTTGAATTTTTTCACAACAAATGGCACTGGAAGCCTAGTTCCTTTTCAAGGTATGATAAATTATGTCAAATACATAGGAATATTATGCAGTAGAATTGTTCCATCCATGGAAACATTTGACGGAACATTTCAACATGATTTGGCTTCTTGTCCCAATTCGATATTGGTCCAGACTTTTAGGCAGTAAAATAAAATAAAAGTGCAAAATTGGCATCGTAAATCACCAGACCTAAATCCTATTGAGAATTTATGACATATTCTCAAGAATCGTTTAGCTAAGATGAGTTGTACGACAACAGAACAAATGATAAAAAGTGCTATACAAGTATAGTTCCACAATGATAAAGTTAAGAATACGAGCGCTACACTAGTGGAGTCAATACTAAGACAAGTTAAAGAGGTCATTTCTGCTGTAGAAGGACATACTTCGTACTAATATAGAAAGCTTTCTGTCTACTTAGGGTATGTAATGATTAAAAGCTAGGGTTTTAGAAAAAATTGTTTTTTTACCATTTGTCCCAATTAAGTCGAACAGCATAATACTAACTCATTTACATATACATTTGAATTATTCATTTTAAGATAAACAATAACTAATTAAAAACAACTTTAAGGGTAAAGAAACACAAACTAACAATTTATAATACCAGATTTTGTACATTTTTTGAAGTTCAAAAACTTTAACATAAAATTCAATAAAGCAATTAACTGTATTACCATAATTTAGCTTAAATTATATTAACTCTTCTAAAACATTTAATATAATAGAAGAAATATAAATAAATAAAGTAGTAATCATTCAGATTCTGCAAGACTGAATTATTATTTCAATAATGAAAAATGTTTGATATTTCCAAGAAAATTCTGAAATAAAAACATCTGAGGAATTTAGAAATAATTTATTAAAAGTTTTTTAAATGCCTAAAATGTTATTTAATGCTTCTAGAACAACAACAAATAATAATAATAATAATATATATATATATATATATATATGCATTACTAATTATATATACTAAAATCCATTTCATCATTTATAATTAACATACAAAAATATGTTTATTCATAATTATTTATATATTGATATATGGTATAATATGAATCAAAAGGTATTAAAATATTTTTAGAAAAGAGACCATATATTATTTATTGAAATAGTATTTTGTAATTTACTTACTGTACTGTTTTTTGTAAGTACTACAATATTTCCATCACTAGTTTCGAAATCCCCATACTCACACAGACATCTAACCTGTAGTAGAACAAATATGTTTTATTCTATACATGCATGCATTAATTGAAAAATTATAATATATTATGAGATTTAAATAAAAGGTTTAAAAAAAGAAATGCACTCTGTAAAATATCTGCCAATTCTTATAGACTTTATTTTAAAAGTTTATTTTTTGTAAAAAAGATCAAAGCCAAATTTACCTTTTATAAATATTTTCCTAAAAATAGACATTTATATTATTGATGCATTTTTGTTATGTAAATATCATGCATCTGTCTAGGAGAAAAGGTGAATTCATTACTTTGTTTTGGAATACAAGGTAAGTTCATTTGTTTCAGAATAAATTTTAAATTCAGTCACAATCTAATTTAGTTTTTACCACTTGTTCAAAGTTTTATGAAAGTAATGAAAATGCTTCGAGCTACCTAGCCAAGATGTATAAAACTAATTTTTTTACAACATTGCTCTTCTAAAAAACCATCACAGTTACATCATCAGATTCAATAAAATAGATTTCCACCTTATCATTAAATTTAGTTTGAAGATTATGAGTACATTATTACCAGTACAAGCATAATAGACATTATACATCCTAAGCAATCATTAGTTTCTAAGCATTAGTTTCATAAAATGAAAAATTTTACAAATATTACAAAAGGTAATTTCAGTCATAATATCAGGATTTAAAAAGGTTTACATTATTTTCTTAATGTTATATTGCTGATGAAATTCATTTAATATATTTTATACACTTAAGATAGAAAAAAGAAGAATGAGTTACTAGAATGTAAAAAAATCTCATATGTAAATATCTGCTAGTTTTAATAATCTGAAAATGTATAGCAGGAGCTCTAGAGCATAAAAACTATGCATTCCACTTGGGCATAAAATAAATTCCATTCTAGCACCTAACTTTTCTTTCATGCACAAAATTTAACTGAACGAATTCCCTACATACAGATATGTGCACAATATAAGGATGACTTCAGTTGAGGGAGAAAGTGCAATTAGCTGAAGGAAGCAAAATGGTTAAATTGAATTCCTGGACATTTGGAATGATGCAGTCATTTTCTTAAAATAAAAACAGATGCATTCTCACAAATCCAATTCCTTATCATTAGTTATTGGATGCATAACTGATGGCAATGACTATTAAGTTCCACTGATAGACAATTCAGAAAATGGGATCCCAGTTTCATAATACTTATAAAGCAGACCAACATCCTCATTTGTGTATATGAACAAATGTGTTTACAATGGTGCCAAAGTCATTTGATCTGGAGTTCCACAAATAAAAGATGGATTGTTTTCAATTATAAGTTCAATTTTGAAATAATTAATGATATGCATAAGCTTTAAATTTAACATTAAGCCTCAAGTGGAATTGTTTTCAGAGATGAATTTTGCTTTGAACTTGGTCTTCTAACCAATCCACTATGCAACTCAACAATCAGTTCCACGTAAGGAATGCCAACTCATATCAACTCAGATTGCCATTTATTTTACCCTTACAACTTGGGGGGGAGGGTACATCAACAATATTTTATGTTTCTTAATGTTACTTTTGCTTTTATGGCAAACTAAACTCATACTATAACAGAATAACTAGCTGCACACAACAATTTCTACTAATTAGTGATAGCCAAAATTGTTATTTTTTTTTAAAGTTTGTATGCTTATAGAAAATGTTACGTTACACAAAATGCATTGACTTTTATATCATTTTAAAGAGAATTCAATACTGATTTCAATACAAAAAACAAAATTCCCATATTTGTAATGCATAAAAAGTTATGCTGCAATAATTAACAACATACATTAGATATTGATGGTAGCAGTGGGTTATCAGTACTAAGTGGGGTAGCCTTTATTTTTTATTACAGCTTCACATCATGTTTCATTGAGCTGAAAATAGTTTTAAGCTCTTCCTTCATTATTACATGACACCAGGAAACAATTATAGCCTCAATTAGTTCCCTTTTATTTCATGGGTACCTCATTCGCGCACAGGCAAGAGTTTTCAAAACAGTGCCATAATAATAATAAAAACTACATTAGTTAAATACTACGTATAACAACAAGAGAAAAAGGCATAATATTCTAAAAAGAAGAGGGAAAAATGACTAATGAAGAACCTGTATATATAAGGACTTTGGAGGTTGCATGCTTGTAAAAAGGTCAAGACCAATTCCTCCTATTGATGACATATAGCCAGCAATATTGCGATTGTAAGCAGTAAACCAATTGACCTATAAATAAGTACAAATATACATGTTTTAAATAAGGAGATCATTATATTTTCACATTTTAAAAATAAATAATGCACATGTAATGAACTTATATAAGAGGGATTCTTAATGAAAAAAAAAGCCTATTAGTCTAATAATGGCTTAAGAAATATCTATTACTACCAAACAGATCAGAAGTATATGGAAAGAAATATCAATCTTGTTAGAAATGGTGCAGTTAATTAAATATATTGTTAAAATATGCACTTTGTGTTGAATAATTGAAATACTTATCTCATACAGATACTAAATATACTTCAATAAAATCATATGGAAACAAAAACAGCATGAGGAAAAAACTGTTTAATTTATATATTTATTGAATACTTTCAGGAAATCTATATCTATCTGATACAAAGTTTGCTAAGCTAGCCAATACATATTTTAATATTAAACCTCAATCACATGGTAAGAATGACATCTAAACTGACACCCTATTATCAACGTCTGTCATGATTCTGGTATGAAAGTGTAGTGTAAATTGTGATTCATTAACATAAAAGCGAATATTAACAATTTAACGTGAATTTTACAATCAAACAGGTTTCAGAAATCTTAAACTTCAACAACTAAAAACCTATTTCAAATCCTATGCTCAAGTGATATGTTTATGTCTGTTTAGAGATAATTATAAAACATTTTATTCTTCCATTCTCAATTCTTAACATTTGATTACCAAAGACACTTTTATGTTTCCAATGGTTCCTGACAAAACTGGAATTTTTTTAGCGGATGCAGAAGAGTCATCATGGGTTTGTTATCAATTATATAAAGGTGGATTTTCTTCAAAAAATATCATAGAAAAACTTCTTACAAGTCTAATAAACAGCTGTAGTTTTTTTTTTTATATCAAATTGGTTACTGTTTTTTTTTGCAACAGTCAGTATCTTCAGGCAAATTCAATTCATCTTTCATAGTCATCTGGCTGTAAATGCAAAAGAATGCCAAAGAGTTTAAATGGACTTGCATCTGAGTTGAAATGACAGGTAGATCTAGAATTACTCTCAGAAACTTTTCTTAATTCATCCACATGTTTTTGGCTGGACAAACTTTATTTTATCGAGAGAATTATTTAATCCTTCTGAGATAAGATGTCCTAAATATTCTTTTTCTTGAAAAATTTTCAATGATGTCTTTGGAATCTAATTTTTTTAAATCTGACTTCCTTGTTTTCAATTTTTGAAGCTTCAATTGCCAAAGGAATATCAAGTGTTTTATCAAAATTTTAATCAACCTGCTGTGGAATTTTTTCTCTAATGTCAGCATCAAGGTAGAAGGTAGATATTGATATGGCACATTCAATATTTTCACAATATGATGTGATTTAAAATTAGTAGTTTTTAATACTTCTTTAAGACCAATAATGCAAGTTGAAATTGATTCATCTGGTTGTTGAGTTCTGCAAAGAAACTTGTGTTGTTCTGTGAGCATGTAGTCACATTTACACAAATGTTCTAAAATCAACTGAAGTATTTCACTATAAGTTTTTATACAAGGTCAATCAGGAGCTGTGAAACTGGAGCACGCAGTCTCATCACTGTAATTCTTTTCATTTTGATGAAGTTTCCTAAGCTTTTAATATATTCACCAAATCTTTCTGAACTTTCATCAAAAATGTCAGACTTTAGTAATTGAGCCAAGTGAAATAGTAGCTCTTTTGATTCTGGTTGCATTAATGTTCGAGTTTCAAAAAGCTTAGTGATGATAGAATTTAATGCTTGGATGAAATCCTGGATTTCAGAATATTCTTATCAATGATTTGTCACTTGTTGCCTAACTTATTGTGTTGTTATTTAATCTTTTAAAATTCTTTGATGCAAAGAGAGCTTTAAGCAAAAGAGTTTCATTTACAGAACAGTACTGTGGAAGGTGTTACTTCTCACTCAGTGTGAAGTGAATTATAAGGCTACATCCCATCTGTTTGTAGCAGAAATAATTGAAATACACAACACCGACAGAAATAATTGATGTACAAAATGCCTACAAAAAATTATTCTAAAAAATATTAATGAAGAAATCATTTGAAGCTTTTCATAAAAATGATCAATTTCTTAAGTACAAAAACAAATGATTTTTACTACTAAATTTCTAGAGCTACATATATATATACACACACACATGATAAGAATCAAGAAAATCCCAATTATATGTACACAGAGAAATTATTGAAGTATCAAAATGAGGTGTCACTTCATTTTATCATCATTTTATTTTACATTATAATCGTTAATGACTAGTCAACTTTAAAAAAAAAATAAAATCAGCAATCTTTTTATTTTGAAGTTTATGATTTATATTCTTTTTTAAAACCAAGACAATTTTAGATACATATAAAGTAAATTAAATTCAATTGTATGACTCTCTTTAACATAGAAAATGTCATCAAAATCTTCCAGAATTCATTATAGAAAACTATATGTTTCAAATCAGAGCCAATTTTAACCCAATAAAATACAGAGCAATCAAAATATAAATCATACCTCAGATTCTGATAAACAGGATCTAACATCTGAAGGTAAAATTGCTCCAAACCCCCATCTAATTTCTCGAATCATTTGAAGTCTATTATATCTGTATTTAAAAAAAAAAAATCAGTATTGAAAGGAAAATATCAATAAGAGTTTGAAATGAATAAAACATGTGAATTTCTGTTAAATAACACATCAATTACAAACTTCAAACAAAATTTAAAAAAAATTTAAGTATGCAAATTTTTTTTAAATGAATGCAAGTTTTACTATCAATACATTGGCATTAAGTTATTTTTTAATATATTGAATAGTTGAGCCTTACAAACTATTTTGAAAAAACATTTAAAAAATTCAAATTTACTTGCAAGTTGTAATTTTTGAATGCTTTATATGTTACCCCTTTCACCTTCTTCACTGGCAGAAAAACCAAACACGCATTTATCTGAAAATACCTCATTCTAGTAGTTTTAGCTTCAAAATGTATTCCATTGCAAATTTTAGTCTATTGTTTCTAATGTTTCGCCTTTATTTACATTACTAATAAAAAAAATTGGGGGGGTTCCTACCATTGAAAACAATATTTCTGAGGATTCTATGAGAAGTTTCAGCTGAAACAGAATAACCTAGAGCTGTTGAGATACTGGAAGCAATTTTTGGAGCTCCCCCTTTAGAATCAATCTTTACTTGACATGAGATAAAATTCTTCTCTTCGAGATTTATTCTGCAATGCAACATTAAATTTGATTTTTTTTAAAAAAAATAAAACTGACCCTTCAACTAATTGTTTTAGCTATGTCTTGTAATGTTTTACATCCATTTTGTAAATTTGTAACAAGTATTCTTTTTAGTATTAAAATAATATGTTGCTGTTGCATGCTCCCATTGGTCAGCAGTGCTAGACCAGGTCCATGATGTCGTACACGCTAAAAAAATGCAACACTAGCAAGGGGTCGTCAGCTAAATCCTGCTTGGTGAGCGCAAGGCATTCGAGGACGTGAGCAGAAGAAAAGTTGGTACACATTTCAAAGCTCTTGAAACCTTCAGAAAATTTCATTGATTTAAGGTGACCACTTCAAAAGCAGGCTAGAATAGTTTGTTCCTGTCTATTAAAACCATGAGCCAGGGAGCCTCCAGGATGAGAACACTCATTCCAATGGTGCTCTGGGGGGAACAATCCAAGTAGTCTTATTCTGGTATTTAATTTGTAAGAAAATGTCCAAAAAAGTGAGGGGTGCTGACAGCTCTGGGGCTTCACAAGCGCCAGCCTTGGCCAAAGTGTCCACATTCTCATTTCTCTCTGGATCTATGTGGGAGGGAATCCAGTTCAGATGAATCTGATGCGATGTGGAAAGTTGTTTTAACTTGTTCAGTATTGACACTCCAACATTATCTCTCACACTTTGCCAATTGGACAAGTGCTGTATTGCACTTCTATTATCAGACATTAACCAAATCTCTTTTCCAGTTGGAAGAGATGCAAGAGAACCAAGGGCCTCATCAATGGCTAATAGCTCATTGCGAAAAACTGAGCAACCATCTGGATTTCTCCTCTGGATTCTTAAGTTATGGTCTTGGGATTTAATGTAAATTCTGCTACCAGATCGATAATAATCGTCTCTACTGCCGTCTGTATAAACCTGAATGACGTCAATTGGTATCTCTCCAATTCTCTCTAGAGCTAGTAGTTTCAGATAGGCAGAAAGATCTGTTTTGTTTATTCACATGTACTGTCAATTCTAAATGAAAAAAGACACTGTCAAAATCGTCCATTGGGTCAAGACATTGTGACAGGTGATGTGATTCCACAGCACCATCGATAAGGTTAAGAGACCATTTGGCTGAAGGGACTGTTTCTCCTGACTCCCTGATTATTACACCAGTCTTTGAAGTAAGCAGAAGTACGATTTAGGGAATCCAGACCTCTGGGTTTGTTGAGGTATTTTGTTAGACATGCATGCACGTCTCCTAAGGCCAAGGGGCTGTGGGTCCACCTAGAAAAGAACTATATCTCTGGAACAAGTATTTCTTAGACCAGTGATGATCTGAGCAACGCTGAGCTGAACCTTTTCAAGTTTTTGAAGGTTTGTATCAGTGGTGTTACAGTAAACTGGAGCGCCATACTTCAAGATAGGTCTGATTAATGAGATATACGTGTTTCTGAGTGTGCCAACATCTACTCCTCAATAATATATTAATTTTTAATAGCTTGCAACGACATTATACATGTATATGTATTGAATGACATTTGTTAAAATCACGGATTGTTTTGAAAAGCAATTAAAAGTTGTACAAAACAAAAAATATTCAACTTATTTTTACATAACAGATAAACATTACTTACAAATAAGCCAAGATGCATCTTCTGTCTCTTAAAAGAATTGTATGTCGTAACTGAATAGCTGCGTGGTACTGCTGATTGTTACCATCAGTTATTGCTGCATTTCTAAATATGAAATACATAATTGAAATTTCAATAAGGTGGTTGAAAAGAATTTAATAACTAAATATAATTTACAGTAAACATTCTTGATAAATAGTAACAGTACTTTCTATTCAATAAAAGTTTGAACAAAGCAAAAAAAATTATCAATATATTTTATTACTCATTTTCATTAGCTTATAAGATTAGAATGTTGTGTACTTCTAATTTTTAAAATATCGATTTAAATTTTAAAAACACAAAATGAAAATTGTAAAAGAAATCATGAAAGTTGGAAAAATTGAAAACTCTTATATTATTTGAAACAAAAAAAATGAAGATGTTTAAGGAATAAGTCATTTCTAAATTAGTATTTCGTGAAGAGAAAGTATAAAATAAATACTTCATACAGAGTACTCCAAAAATTTGAGAGCCAATATTCAGAGTACTTCACAATTCTTTTAATTAAAATATTTAAATTATGGATGAAACATATTTATAAACTGGGTTAAGAAAACAGCATAACCATCAAAAAGTTGTTCTAGCATTAAATATTTCTTTTCAACAGATAAAAAAATTTATTAAATATTCTTATAAAAAAAAACTTGACATAAAAATAGGAATGTAAAAAGAACCAACACATCCGCCTGGTTTTCTTCAAAAAGAGCTTTCATTTCTTCAAAAACTTCTCTCATTGTTTCATCCTAGATATAAAAGCAAATAATTTAGGAAGAGTGCATTAAATTGAATATGATAATTTTTGTAAATATAATTTTTTTCCATCAAAACACAAAGAATGATCAACTGGTTATGATATCAAAAATAAAGTAAACACATACTTGAATAGGGTTTAAATAACCACATCTTTGTAATTGTTTTATTAATTCAAGTGCTTTATCTCCAAGCATATCTGAAATTTGTTAAAAAAAACTGTGTAAGAAATTGAATGAACGGAAGTTGACTTAAGAAAATATAATGAAAGAACTTAAGAATAGTAACTATGAAGAGGGTACAGATGTAAACAAACATTTAAGTATAACTTTTGTTTCGCGCGCTTCGGTTCGATTACAATTAATTTTGGTTTATTCTAAATTTGTTATTATGAGCATTGATTTCATTGGTAATGCTTGTAAGACATAAAAATGATAAATATTCTTAAAATAAAAAATAGTAAATTTTAAATATGTTTCTTAAGATAAAAATAATCGAAATGGAATACTTTTAACTGCAACCACAGTAAATTATTCATTAGTAAACAAAATCACATTTTCAAAACCACCGAGTAGTACCTAATTAATGTAGAGTATATTTGGCAAATATACTTTATTAATTAAGAAACAAATCATGAAGAAATGAATCAACATGTAAACTCTATCAAATAATAGCAATCATCGCTTTGCAGTGTAATTATAGTCTACAGAATAGTTGCATTGTGGTTAAACTTATTAGAATAGTTCTTATTAAAAATCAAAATAATTTGAATAAATTAAATCATTTTGAATAAATTTAAACAAAATTCGAATATTACTTGTATATTTTAGGATGAACAGCTAGGATACTTATCCACAGGATGGATTGTATAAAAATAACAACAGATAAAATTGACATGACTGATGCCTTAGCGCGGCTATCTAACCCATCATGTGGAGCTACTGCTTGCTTCATCGGAACTACCAGAGATAATTTTGAAGGTAAAAAAGTAAAACAACTTAGTTATGAAGCTTATGGGAAGATGGCTTTAAAAGAAATGCAAAAAATTTCTGATACGATGAAAAGCAATTGGCCAATTGCTAACGTAGCTCTAATTCATAGAATAGGAACCGTACCTGTTTGTGAAACTAGTGTTTTGGTTGCAGCTTGTTCAACTCATAGAAAAGATGCTTTGGAAGCAGTGTCATATGGTATAGATGCTATAAAGGCTGAAGTTCCAATTTGGAAAAAAGAAGAATATGATGATGGATCATATCAGTGGAAAGAAAACCTAGAGTGCAGAAAGGCTTCAAATAATTAGCAGATATAAATAAAATGTATGCATGACTTTCTGAGTGCACTCTATGATAATTTCATGGGAAAAATCTTCATAATTATTCTAAGTCATAGAATTCACAAATAATATAAATCTGAAGTAATATATCTGATGTCTTGATTTCTGAAAATTTATTCCATTTTAGTTGCACATTATCCATATTTATTATTGAATGCTGTCATAACTTAATAGCATATCTGTCAAAATACATCATTGAATCAATTTGAACTACTTTTGGTCATGTTTCTGTTTTATTACCATGTATTTTGATTATGGTAATTGATTGGTTTTGACTATCTTTAAAAATAAAACTTAGTATCAGTTATTACTATACTGGGTACTTGCCTATTTGCTCATTCACCATTTTTGCCAAATCAAAAATTGTTGCCAAATGTCATGACATTCATTACTGGACAATGAAAAAACACTCCCATGCATGCTGTAACACAGCATCCTTGTAAGTTAGCTTTTATAAGATGTAAGTAAATGTTAAAAGTTGGGCAAAATCATCACCAAATTTTGGTTCAGATTCTTCAAGTTTACTGGTCAGCAAAGTATTTTATTTACCAGAAAATAAAGTTGTTTCAATCTAAAACAATATTTTATAAAATATAGATATATAATTTTATTATTCTTTGAGTACTTTTCTGTTTCGAGGGGTAGTTGATGAGGATTAAATTTTCTTCTTTCCAAATTAAACACAAAATAAGGTGTTTCTTTTAAAGTTGTCTTTGTATGCATGCGTCTTATGGAGTCAAACTTGTGAATTGTATGGCAGGGTTACTATAGGGGGAGGGTTAATGCATTTTAACTGGCATTTGTCAATTTTTTTTATTGGAATTTTATGGTTTTATTTTTATTACCTTTATACTTAGTTATACAAAAATTTATCTCTTCAGAATTTTAAATAATTTTCCTAATTCTTAGTAAAAATATAATTATTTATTTTATAATTTATATTATTTTCTTATTCTTGATAGCAAATAATGTGCAATTCTAATCACATTTACTGAGAGAATCTGTGCACTGTTGTAAAGAAAAATAAAAAAGGCAGCTCTCAATAGCAATGCTAAGATGATAATTTCTAAAGCACACATTTACTAAACTGTGCAAGTTTTATTAAGCACAAAACTTATTTCTATCGAAAAAGAAGGTTATAGAAAAAAGTTTTACTTTTTTTATAAAGTAATTTGAATTTCTAATGAAATTCTAGGTACACAATGCACTCATAGTATGTGATGCTTTAACCTCTGAGTACAAATTTTTCTTGAAATATGAGCAGTTATACTTTTTTGATGAGCATATTATACATTGTCCTATTCAAGAAAAAAATTTTCATATAGGCCATATATATTATATTAAATTCTACTCGGTTGAAAATTTTTTATATTTAAAAATTGGTGGTGCCAAGGTAGTCTAATGGTCATTACTGCTATAGAATATTAAAATTCATTAATGACCCAATTTAAGTTCTGATTTTTCTTTTTTTGTGCAAGATTTACTGTGATGAATAATTGCGGCCATATGTTCAATAAGGTTTCAGAACTATGTGATGTGAATATTTGAATAATAAGAGTTCATTTGTCATTCTTGTTACTTATGTGTGGTTAAAAATTACAAGGTCTGTAGCTAATGGCCTATGAGTAGTACTGGTGTAGCATTATTAATTAAATTGTACTGTGTTTATTCACACTTCTGCAAAATCCGGCATGCCCCCCCCCCCTGAAATGTAGTTGTTTGAAGTACTATGTTTGTATGTTTTGAATTCATTTATTCAAGATATTATTCCAAGTTTTAGAAAAAGATAACAAACTTCTAGAACTACAATCCTTCAAGTTCATAAGGAATGTAGTGTCTTTTAAATAAACAGTATTTCGATACATGTAAAAGTCTTATTTTTTTCTATGATCATCTTTTTTTTAAAGTTCTTATGTTTATACCTAGCGTATGACGCACACCCGTAAATTTGGATCTTTTTTTTCATTAAAAGTGCGCATTATACACTGGATTTTACAGTTATTTTAGTTTGGCAATAGAAGATACTGAATTTTTGGTATAATATTACTATTTCCAAAAATATAAATTTATTACTGCTGATATATTAACTTTTATATTTCTAAAGTTATTTCCTTATCATGACTTTGTGCATGTAAAAAGAAATCATGTTGGCTTGAAATATTATTCAGACTATTTCAAGTTTTGCCCATTTTTAATTTTTTCATTCTTTAATGATGCATGCAATGTGATCACGTATTTCAAATCACGAATAAGTTATTGATTAGTAAATTGTTTCTTCATTTGCAAAATGTCTTTTGTCATGCTATTTTGGTAAAAAATAATTGTTGAATGAATTTTTGATGATATTTATTGAAATTGTGCAGCTTTATAAAAAATAACTTATTGTATATATACTATGAATATAAGTTTTGTTATAATACTACATATATTATAACTGTTGTTGTGTGTGGAGATATTCAAATAATAAAAATTGTTATACCTTTACATGTTTTCATAATATTATGTTTATAAATATGTAACTTTCTTTGATATTACAAAAATCGTTTGTATTTTAAAAAGGTTTAAAATAAATATCTTTTAAATGAAATATTTGAATTTTAAGTTCTATATTAATTTTATGATTGAAAATAGCTGTGTTAAATTTATTCTCGTACTTTTTTCCATCAAAAAATTCTATTTTTGGTAAAATTTAATGAAACTTACATGGTTTGTTTCCCTATAAAATATTTTGGTGCTATTTATTATTGGGTTAATATTATGTAATGTATTTTATTACCAACAAAAAAAATGTATAAATTAAAAACAAATGTATTTTTAACATGCTCCAAATTTAAATTTGAAAATCATTACTTGGCTTTATGAATCTGAAGTGAATATCATGAATTTTTCCTCAAATAATTTTTATCATTAAGTGATAATTTGAAAAACTAATTTTATATTACAATTCCAAAGTGGGTTTATTGTTATGTCCTGTTATAAAAAGATACCTAAATTTAATTTCAACAGTTTCTTTTTATTTTTAACAATCAATTGATCCTTAGAGAGTTTAGGTTTTGGTTTTGTCTTTACAACACTTAAAAAAATTGATGTGTTACAGGTTTTTATAAACTAATATTTTGTTCTACAACATATATTTATTTGTGTAATGAAAATTATATATGTATAAAGTATTACCTTTTAGTTTTAACTAACTACTTACTTTCATTTTAAGTAATTATACCCATTTTAATATTTTATTTATTTATTTATTTTTGGTTTTTTCTCTATAATAATTCTTTTTCATTCATATTTTTTAAAATTAAAATTTGCATAGCATTAACACTAGATTGCCCAAGGAAG
Source organism: Trichonephila clavata (assembly GCA_019973975.1). Taxonomy (NCBI): domain Eukaryota; kingdom Metazoa; phylum Arthropoda; class Arachnida; order Araneae; family Nephilidae; genus Trichonephila; species Trichonephila clavata. The sequence goes on from BMAO01004928.1 coordinate 100,223, forward strand.
TCATTTTGACATGCTTTTTAATTTCAATTAGGAAAACAATTAGGGGAGACCTGTGTACCTAGGGCCACCCCACTTTATTTTAATAATATTTAATTCTAAGTTTCATTACTCAGTTGGGTGAGTAACAACACCAATTCCTGCTTTGGAATTCATTTTGAAATTTTGTAAAAGAAAGCTGTGGCAAGTTATAAATGAAAAACCTTTTTACATGGTCTGAAGTAAAATTTTGCTGCTCATCTCTTTTTATTGTTGTACCAAGGCAAGTCAAATATTTTTCTTTGAATTCTAGTAAATAATTTTATTTGTAACATTAAGTACTAAATGATACTTTAAATAAGTCCCCTCTTCATGTGGGTTTTTCTGCAGAAGACATTTTGTATGAAATTACCAAGTCTTGTACCTAGGGCCACATAGTTGCCTTGTACCTAGGCCATGGCCCTAGGTATAATTGCAATTAATATTCTTGATGTTATTATTTTATTGAGAAAGTTTTCATAATAAAAGGAGGAAAATGGCCTTGATTATCTGATTATGATTAACATTTTGATTTAGTCAAGTTTTTTATTATTACTAAATGTTATTTAAATGAGAGGAGAGTTTATATTTTATTCTAAAACTTTCAATATTCTTAATTTTATGAAAAAATATCTTTGCTACCATTATTGTTATTATTCAGGATTATTTTGTTTATACAACATAAGAATTCCTTTAATAAAAAAAACAATTTTTTTATAGTTATAAAAACGAAAGTGTAATTCTAAATAAGGTTTTTATCATATTTTAATTAAATTTATAACCTGTATCCCACTGTCATACAGCAAATTTTTAATTTATCAGTTTTCCTCTTTATGAGCAATTATAAATTCCTAACTTTTAGATGCCTAGAAATTCTGACCGAATTAAAAGGTCAAATCCTAATGCAGATAATATAACTGCAGCTGCAGAAGCAGTTTTGAAGGATGGAGTTCCAGTTCGGACTGTAAAACGACAGTTTGAAGTAAGCAGAACTACAAAGACACATTGCTTTTTGCAGGAAGACTAATAATTCTGAAAGTATGAAATCAAATTGTGCATATTATAACCGATGTGCTGTTTGGACGGTGTTTTCTAAAGATGAAGAGAGTGTTCTTGTTCAGTACCTTATCGTTGCATGCAATATGCATTTCAGGTTGTCAAAAAAAAAAAAAAAAAAAGTCTTGTCCCAAGTCTTGAAATGCACATGGTAAAACTGGTGATCAATTGTATTTTGATTTTCTGATAAGAAATAAGGTTCTTACACTAAGAAAGCCCCAAGCCACAAGTTTGGCAAGAGCTACCAGCTTTAATAAAACAAATGTTGATACTTTTTTTGCGAACTATCAGGAGGTATTGTCAAAATACCAGTTTTTGCATGATTGCATTTATAATATGGAGGTAACAGGTATTATGAGAGTGCACACACCAGCCAAGGTTATAGCCCCAAAAGGCAAGAAACAGGTTGACAGCATGAATTCAGCTGAATGAGGAACTAATATCACTATTATCTGTAGTATAAATGCTATAGGGAATTCTGTTCCCTCTATGATGCTTTTTCCAAGGGTGAACTTTAAAAACCACATGCTGAAAGGAGCACTTCCAGGAACTGTGGGAACACCACACATTAGTAGACATCTTTTAAATTATAATGTTGGATGAAAATACGTGTAGTTTATTAATAATTTGGTGTATTTTGCAATTTAAATAGTTACATGATAAATCAATGTATTAGCTAATATTGTTTTTTTTTATATTAAATGCTTCTGTTATTGTTTATTTTCTATTGATTACAGAGTAAAACATAACTTTCAGGAAAAGGCCCTAGGTACAACAGCTGATGGCCCTAGGTACAATGATATAATTATACCTAGGGCCATTTGTGAAATTTTTTAAAAAGCTTTTATTTCAAAGAATTTATTATTTTAAGTACTTATATTAACTCTAATTAGTAGATGGTAGTTAGTATAAGGATGAGTGCATATCAATTTCACATTTTTTAAACAGGCCAGTGGCTCTGTTTTTGTCCATTGAAAAAAAGTGGCCCTAGGTACACAGGTCTCTCCTACATATATGACACAATTTTTTAGAATATATTTTTTATCCAAGTGAAGTAATTTTTTTCATTGATAATATTTACTAATAACTTGTTATATATGACTGTAAATAATATTAAAAACTAATTTTAAACAAATTTTTTTACACATTAGTTATTTTTTCACAACCTGTTTTAGGGTAAGGTTAATTAAAATAAATTATATTTACAATAGAAAAAGAAGATAAATGTGTTCACTTGCCTTTGATTTCTAATATTCAGGTCGTTAACATTTATTGATACTTGTTTGATCCTTTTTTATCACGAGAATACCATATTAATGTGCCGTGTTCGAACATTTAAAATAAGAATTTGAAAGTGGTCAAAATCATATATCAAATTTTATCTATGGTATGAAATGGAAGCACAATCTTTCCTTGAAAATAATACCCTATCGAAAACTAAGCGCTAGCAGGATGTTTCAGGATGCTTACAGAATAAGCCTTAGTTAAGAGTTTAAGGCAAATTCGATTTAGAACCCTAAGAGAATTACTGAAAATTCTAAGGGTTCCGTCAAGTTTAGGTAAAGAATTGTGAAAGGTTCTCCAAGAGAATAAATTTGTTTTCGGTCTCTATCTAGAGCACAAAAATAGGTTTGATTCACAAATAGTTTTGTTAGTAATAAAATCCTTTGCATGCATTTTTTTTTAAAAAAAAAAATTAGTTTATAAATATTCAGCTCTGTGTAATTCATATAAATTGGCAAATAAAAACTTAAGACAATTTAAAGTTGAACACATGCACGCATGTACAAATATGTGAAAGGGGAAAAAATGGATTTCTGCTATATGGAGAGCAGATTTGAGGATGAGAAGCATAAAACAGTGTTGCAAATTTGAATGAGGGAAAAGCTACCGATGACTCAAATTATTTGAATAATATAGGCTTATAATGATCAAGTACGAAGCGATGACTATATACGAAGACATCTACGTGTAAACACAAAGAAATATGATAACATTATTTACAATCACTCGTTATAAACAAGCTTTATAAAAGTTCCAGAAATGGCTATCTTGAATAGTTCCATTAGACAGATAAAGTTGCTCTCCCTTATAGTAGTCAACACACAAATCTGAACTCCTGACAGACTTTTCTCTGAGCTTCATAAAACATTGTTTCAAAAGTCTTTTATAAAGCGTCATGGTAACTTCTAGAAGGGTCGATCCTATATAGCCTTCTCAATGGTTCTTTAGCAATATTGTATATTTCGCTAAATATGTCTCTACTCTGGTAACCCTGGTTACATTTTCTATGATAGCCATAATCTTATTTTTCAAGTTAACGTTCGGAAGCAAACTTTGCCTGTAAAACTCAATTTCCTCACAAAGAGAGTATTGCTTACCAGAGTAAATAACATACACAGTATGTTTCAATAGTAACTCTGCTACTATTCGGAGGCTGCCCTCCGCGTAAGAGGTGCTGATGCTCTTTGAATCTTTCGAGACTGAAAGTCTTCGTGGTGGCGTGGCGCGGAAATTTGGGGAATGAGGTGTTGTCCTCATCACTTGACTGATGTTCAGAATTAAGTGGTCTGTCACCAATAGCTTTCGTTCAGCCTCAAAGTGTGACATTTATAAGCTTTCAATCAATTAACTTATGGTGCATTACTATTGCTACATGGACAGACTAATGACTACTTGGTCTCTTAATGTGCTGTATAGTTCAAGTAGAGCATTTGGTCATTTTCCTTGTACTGATGTCAGCATCATGATCTGAGTCTACGGAAGATTTCACATCAAGCCAAACAGGCCATGAAAAGCAAATTCTATGTATCTCTACTTTTGTTGAAGAAAATAATAACTAAATTAAACATCTAATTAAAGTTTCTCTTTTCTGGTTCCGAATACACATCGCAACCCACGTACTGAATTTCCTTGATATACACTCCAACGCGCGTGCTTTTCACCGCAATACCTCTTGTATACATAAGAATACCTGTCATTCTCAGTACAATATAATGAGAAATAAAAATGTGAAAGATTTCTGATTTCTAATCGCGAAAGGGGCAACCATCGTCGCAAATAGGTGCTTATCATTTGAACTCTTGAATCGCCAAAATAATGTTGAAATCAGTGAATCTTAAATGTAATTATTCTATAAGATCAAATAAGAGTGACGCGTGCATCTTAATAACGTGTTTTTTCTATTTGTTTATTTCCGTGTATTGTCAGTATTACTTCAAGAGAACACTGATTAAGATAAAAAAAAAATCCATACAATTTTTAAAAAAGTGAAAAACTAGTGTTTGTTATAAAACCAAAAAAAAGTTCTTTTTTTATATTTAATTTTAAATAAATCTGCGTAGTTTTAAATGTTTTTTTAACATTATATGGTAAGTTATTTTCTTCTAATTAAAATAGAATAAAAATGGTTAATATTAAAAATAGAATTTGGGTGTATTAAATTATTCATTTTTAAAAAATCAAATATATTATATGCGTTTAAGATATACTCCTTTAATAATTTTTATTTTGAATTATAATTTAAATATTTATTATTTCAAGAAAATGTATTTATATTTCTGATACTCTTTTCAAATTTCTGTATTCCATTTGTTTCTACTCGTATAATTCTTTTAAATTTCTTATTAAATAAGAATTGATTGTCGTTTGGGGTACAATTTACCATGACAAAAATTAAAATAATTTCGATAGATATTTGTTATTTAATTAATTCCAGTTATTGAAAGTTTTTAATTGTCAACAAAACTTTTTGTTTTAAGTTTCTTACCGAAGACTGGCAACGCTTACGTTTTTACTTATTCGATTAGATGTGATTCATAATTTGTTGGCTATGAGATTAGACTTGATTTTGTATCACCAACCAGATATCGAACGTAATATGGGCAGCGAAACAAATCTCTTTGAGAACGACAATGAAAATGTAGCTGATGTTAAAAAAAGTGTAGGGAAACATCCATCTTTCATTGAAAACCAAGAAGAGAATATTTTCAAGACGTTGAATTTCGGAAACGATTTTCAACATAATCATGAATATTTCAACGAAGCAACTATTCAACAACTTGAAGAGAAGTAATCATTATTTATCAATAATTTTGTGCATATCTTAAGTAATTTTTTTTATATTGAGGGATTTTTAAGTTATATTATGATTAAAAAATACGCGATTGCCTCATAATTTGGATGTTTAGACTAGTTTTGTTTTTCGGGTTAATTGATTGTGTATCTTCTTACATTTTATGCAGTTAGAAATTATCCTGAATGCCATTTGAAATATAATATTTCAATTTCGAAACATAAATTATATTGAGTATTTCCAATAAATATTCTTTTTCTTTTAAATTTCAATGATTTTTGAAACACGCTTAGAGTATCTCATTTTATGGCTTAGGTTGTTGTTTCAAATTCTCATTCATTGGTAAATTTGTTTGATTTCGTGAATTTTGTGACTGGGATATATATATCTTTCCGATTAACCTTGTTAAGTTTAAAAAGTTGGGTACTTACGTATTATTGCAACAATCGCCAACTCTATTAATAACTCGCCAAGTTGGCAACCCGGATTTCCGATGTGTCTTACGCGTTGAATTGGCAACCATGTGCTTCGTTTCCGATTATGTCGCCAATAGATTACGACTATATGCTAGTACCAGAAGTTGTTTTATAAATTAAATTTCAGATACTCTTTTATTCGCTAATACAGTAAAAAAAAACAACTTGCAACTTTAGGGAGGGAGCCATTTGGTGTCCACACATTGGTCTTCATTTTAATCTTAATGATTTAAAAATTATTTTTAATGATTATAATTAATGATTACTAATGATAACCAAGCTACGGTTAATCTAAAAGTTTTTCAAGTAATGTGAAAATGTAACAGTTTTTTACTAGAAGTAATTTCATTCTTCAGAGAAAAATATGGTTTATCCGAATATGCTTTGCGAGTGTTAAAATCGTCTGGTTGACCTATTTATGTGTAATATTTTCTAGAGTTTTAACTTCTGTGTGTGTGTGTGTGTGAGAGAGAGAGACAAACTTCTACAATCATTTTAATGACATTAACCAACAATCAGGGAAAATATTTGCATTTCTTTTTCAATTATAGTTGTAAGAATAAAAATGTGGTGTTATTTTACATTCAGGCATTTCAGCTTAGATTGGCGATTTTGGAAGATCGCTTTTTTTGCCAATCACTGCTGATCCACTTTACATAACTATGAAAGGAAATCAACGTTACAAATTATGTATTTTCGCCTTTAGCGATGGGACAAATACTGTGCCCCTGTAAATGTGCTTTAATTTTTATTTCGAACTATGATTTCTTCGTGGAAATCAGAGATAATCACTTAAAAAGTCTCAAACTTGTGCTACTCTCTCAACGTTATACAGCTATCAGCTTTGCGAGGCTGTTCTAACTTCGTTAATTATTTAAGTAAAGCTGGATGTAATTTAGTATGCAAATGACATAACAGATACATTTTGGAAAATTGTAGAATTTACTCAAGATAAACTTTTTGCTAATTTGGTTTAGTCCAAAAGAGAAGTTTATTGCTGATGGGGGTTGTTGACTCCATTGCGAATGACATATGACATTCTTCCAGAACAACAATGAATGATCTGGCCTTTTTACCTTCACTACAACCTTTTTAGTGTACTGATTCTCTTGGTCAAAAAAATTCGTTCCTAACGGATCATGAAATATACATTTCAAAGCTATAATAAATTTACAAGAAATTTATATACGCATTGTGTGCCACAGAATAAACACACACACAGTAAGAATTAATATAAATTAATAAACTAATAACTAAAAGCAATAAAAAATTAGTTTTTAATGTTCCCATTACAAAATAGGTAAAATATCAGTTTTTGAATTAACAAATATTTCATTAGTTGATATACTTATGGATTATATCGACAACCAGTGTTAGCAAATCAAAAGACATAGATAAATACCGCGATATGCAACCAGTGGTAGAAAACCTTTTCCCACGCACGTTCAAACACAACAGTTATAATAATGATGTCAGCATTTGGGGGGGGGGATTTCATTTAATTTGATAAAATTGGTCGTCAGTAAAATACGAACCATTTATTTCAACAGAACAATACAGTTGTTCATCTTCACCTCATTTCATTTTACCATCAGTACCAGAATACGTTTTAACATTTTGTTCTAACGAGATATTTTGATCAACTGGAAGATTTTCTTATTTTAACGATACAATAATATTAGGTTTTACGTTGATCAAGTTGCCATTTACTACGTCATTGCAAATTATTAAGCTAGTCTTTCTTTAAGGTTTTTCAAATGTTTTGCACAATTTTAGAGGTTTTCTTGGTACTTACGTGTTATCGCAAGCAATTGGAGACATTATATGAAACGAAGCACATAATTGCTATTTCAGCGCATACGACACATGCAAAATTAGGGTTACCAACTTGGCTAGTTATCTTGAACGTTGGCGATTGTTGCAATAATATCTAAGTACCCTTTTTCATTTATAGCAATTTATTAGTATTTATAAAATATAAGTCTAGTTCAACATTTGCACTAATATTTCACCTGATGAGAAAGCGATCAAAGTTTTCTGCCCAATTGAAAGAAGGATAAAGTGGTTTACTTATGTTATAGGCACCATAGGCTGGAGACTTCTTTTATAGTTGTTGACAACACGAACATTAGTTATATTATCTGATGAGATACATGCACAACAAACACATCCATGGAGCTGAACTTGATGTGTTTTCTACGTATTTCAATGACTTCGTGAGGCCTATAACTGATAAGCATCCAGAATTCACCCAGTTTTAATAGTTATTGTAAGGAATTCTTTTAGAGTCGAAGCTGATTTATCAATTGTTAATTTTAAATGAAACTTAAGACTTGAATGAATTGAAAACTAGGCACTTTCCCATCTGCTTGCATTACAAAATCATGCAATTTTCTCAATTTCTTTTATGCTTTTAGGAGATTTATGGCATTATCTGAAATTATAAATCCATATATTCCACGAATAGAAAACATATTACTTCAAAATAGCGATAAGTGTATCTGAAAATAATTCAATCACGGTCCTAACCGCCATATTCACCGCTAACTGAATCGGGCTATGAAACTTGGAGTTAAGTGACCAACGGTTAAGTGAAAGCAAACCGGAACTAAAATTTCATTTCATCACTATTTTGTTAAATCCATTTCTCAAATGCGAGTTTGATACCTTATTGGTTTAAAATAGACCTGGTGAGACTACGCTTACCGTGCAAGTGTGATTAAATTTAACAGAGCTTTGAGCCCGTTCAGTACTTTCTAACGGAGCTTACAATGGTGAAACGAACTGCCCCAAACTGGTTTTCTTCCTTTGACAGCAGGTAGTTATTGATGAATATGGTGGTAAGAACTTACAAATTGTGTAAATTAAAAAAATTGTTACATTTGTAGAATTGTTTTGACAACCATAAACCCTTTCAGAAAAGAATTCGTGTACTATACTTTCGATGAATCATTCGGCAAATCTACCTTTCAATCAGAGGCGGATTAAGGTAGTTGGAGGCCCCTGGCGGTAAAAGGTTTGAGGCCCATGGGTTTAAGAGTCGAAAAACTAAAAAAGTGAAAAGAGTCGCTTACTTTGAATTCTCAAAATAAAATGTACTTCAAAAAAAAAAAAAAAACTCATCAGCTAAAGAAAAATCTTACCTGAAGAAAAAAAAACCTTACTTAAGAGCTTACAGTTTTGCTAAACAGTTTGATTTCTCTTTGGCAAATTCATCAATTATTTTCACCATATCTATTTTGTCCAAAACATTTTATTCTGTATATAATATGGCCATGTATATAATCTCCCATAGTATTTAAATTATTTTTAACACGTTTTAAAACTAAAAAAGATCATTCACCTGATGCATTCAATTTTGGTATTGTTAAAAATATTTTCAAAAGTTTTTCTACATTAGGATTTCTTTTACATCTCGATAAATTTCTAGCAGGGTTTTCATTGTATCTTTGTTTTCTTTTCATTTCTTGTTCCAAGGTGGCGTGGTTGGGTTTGTCACTGGCCTTTGCACTCATCAAGCTTGGGGCCCCTACCAGCTCTGGGGGCCCCTGGCGGCCGCCAGGTCCGACATCCGCTTAACCCGCCACTGCTTTCAATACGATCTGTTGTGCATTATGACCCACTGTTTTTCTACAGTGTTCTGAGATGATGTCATCTTCCGTCTTGCCACAAATGGGTAAATTGTATTCAATCTAGTCCAACACGAGTGATAACTGCCTGCATCGACAAACCGAGATCTTGTGGTGCCAGGATATGGTCTAATTCTGCAGCTGTAATATTCAGTTCGCTGATGTCTTCGAAACATATACCACACTCTTACAATGCTACAATCCATCACTGATAGAATATATACTGGTGCCCAAAAGTTAAGCATAAATCGTAAAATACGAAAAACATGGAGTAAATATTCGTAAAATTATTCCAAATTTCTTGCGGATATTAATTGGGTGAAGAAGAAACATTGGGTTTATGCAAAACTTTTCAGTCGACTACGACCTGCGCGGAACACCGGAGCATGTCGGAACGCTTATAAACCGATTCAACGCAGCATAGGAAGCTCAGACAAGTTTCGTGCAACTGTTGTGCGAAGGAACGTTGTTAACCCTCAAACAAGGTGAATGATGGCACAAAGACGCCAATTGGACATATTTACGAAAGGAAGAATCGTCGGAATGCTGGAATCCTCACGATCACAAACCGAAATGTCTCGAATTCTGAATGTGGACCAGTCTGTGATCTTTAGACTGAGGCAGAGGTTTCAAAGAACGGGAGATGTTACCCGACAACCAGTATCAGGTTGACCAAGAGTCACAACCCCACGCCAAGACCAATATCTGGTATTAAGTGCGCGACGTCAGAGGGGCAGTACTGCCAGAGCACTGGCTTCGGCGCTCACAGTCGCCACAGGAATACGAATTTCGAGACAAACTGTTTACAGGAGACTCAATTATGCTGGCCTGTATGCCAGAAGACCAGCAGTTTGCATTCCCCTCACGTCTGCGCATAAACGCGCTCGTTTGAACTGGAGTTTGAAACATCAACATTAGAGTGTGGGAGAGCGGGCCAATGTGATGTTCAGTGACGAGTCCCGGCTTAGTATGAGTAGTGATTCTCGGCGGGTAACGATATGGAGAGAACGCGGAATACGTTTTGAACTAAGAAACATAACGGAAAGACATCATTTTCCATCAAGGGGAGTAATGGTATGGGCAGGCATCATGATGAACGGCCTCACAGACCTCCATTTCTTTGACACGGGGTCTGTGACTGCTAAAAGATACAGAGACAAAGTTCTTGAGCTTTATGTTCGCTTGTTTCGAGGTGCTGTCGGTCCTGACTTCATATTCATGGATGATAATGCGCTATGTCACCGAGTGGTGCTGATTGATGACTTCCTTGAAACGGAAAACATCTAGCACATGTCGTGGCCTGCGAACTCCCCTGATTTAAATCCTATCGAGCATGTATTGGATATGCTCTGGAGACAAATTGCAGCCCTTTCGTACCCACCAAGCTCCGTTACAGAACTGAAGAGAGCTCTCCAGGAAGCTTGGAACCGTTTGAGCCCACAACTCATTCATCATCTCATAGCACGTATGGTAAATCGCTGTGCAGCGTGCCTGGCTGTCAGAGGTGACCACACACTTTATTCAACTGCATCATCAGTATTTTATTTAATGTTTTCTTTCATTTTTTCTTTAAAGTGTGAATCCTTGTTATGCTCAGTTTTCTTTCAAACTGCTACTTTGGATAGTGAAATTAATTATTATCATTCTTTTGATTTTCTTCCTTATTTTATAACCATTTTACACTCGCATATCACGTTTCCTGCCATTCTGATTTACAGTTCCTTCTTTATTCACGTAATTATCAATTATGCTTAACTTTTGGACACCAGTGTATGTAATAGCTGGGTCACACTGGTATAGCCAGAGATAGGCTATTATGTGATTAGATGAGCAGACAAGTTTAATAATGTACCTACGTTTTTCGCTTCTACTCATCTCGTAATTTTCATGTAACTACGCACATTTCTTCATGATGTTGAAATTTCAATTTTGTTAGGTGTTCCAGAATTTAAAAAAATGATAAACTGATAATTAAATTAAGTTTTCTAAATTAAATAATTTAATCTTATAATTATGGATAGTTGTTAAGTAGTTTTAATTAAAATTATTAAATAAAATTATTTTCTCTTTATTTCTTAGGCCAAAACTCTGTGATAAAAATGACAATATAATCGACAATTCTGCGACAACATTAAATCCCTTAAATGTACAAGATCAAAAGTCTAATCTCAATGAACAAATATTTCAAGACCATAATTCATTTAAGGTAAGATGTACACAATTTATAAAAAAAAACAATTAGTCTATTAAAATTTTTTTATTATTATCTTTTAATGTATCTCTTGATCTATGGTTAAGTTTATACAATTCATCTCCCTATTTGTATGTCTTGTTTACATCTAACCACATCATTTCTTCATTTTATGAAACTTACGTATAGTTGTACCTCTTGTAAGAAACATCTCTATTTATAAAGGTCTATTTAGTTGGGCTCAGCTATTCGAAATAGGGATATTAATATATTTTCCTCTTATTAAGGAACACTTAAAATGTTTTAAAAATAAAGTAAAGATAGAAAAATAAATAAAAGTTATGTTCACGGATCCTGAGCTCTCTCCAAGTCCTGTTGGGCTCTAATCTCCTTTCAGAATAGTTTAGATTGGCTGCTATAATTATTCCAATACCCTATGTTAGCTTAAAATCTTATATAAAAATATTTACCTTGTACACTTATATTGTACTTTGAATTAGTAAGATTGCATTAATATTTAATATTTAAGTCAGATACCACCTCTTAACCATTGTTGCCGACGGGGCAGAGTCCGGATAACACTTATTAAGCCCTTTTTTCCTTGAACAGTGTTTTTCTCCATCAAAAAGCAATGTTTAATTAACACACGAAATTCTTTTTCATCTATGGTTACTAAGCAAACAAAAGTTGCTTCACTAAAACCACTGTAACTTTTCAACTAAACAAGATATTATCCCGAAATTTTGACACGTGCTGTTTGAAAGTTAATACTCCTTGGTTAGACTTAGGAAAGTAAGAAGGTAGTGCAATCTGTATGTTAGGCCCAGGACTTATTGAGTGATGTGTAACATAAATAGTACCACTAAACTCCCAAACTAAAGAAATGGTAATTTACAGGAATGGGGTGAATTAAAATTTGTTGTTACCCTATGGGAATTTAATGTGGGAGTGAATTTATTAATTTTATTTTGAAGGCAAACTTATCGATTTATCAATTTAGTTTATGATCTGTTTTCTGATGACTTGTGTGAGAATTTTAACTCGGCACTTCACGTGCGAAGAAAACGACCTTAACTTCACGCGCAGGGTATCTCATACCCGAGGGTGTTTACATTCTGTTTTTACCGTAATAATTTGCATACAAAGGTGAAAAGGAAGAAATTCTGAAATACAATATGTTTATTACACTTTTTACACGTAAATTTAGTGTTTTTCTGTTCTTTCAATTAGGGCATTCAGTACATTGTTTATGCACTCCTTTAGTCTTCATCGCGAGTGAGTGCGATGTTTTCACTGAATCTTAATTTTCTTTAAAATTTCGTAGAAGCATTGCTTACTAGTTTCTACATTTTTTACATTCTTCTGTAAATCGAAATTCAAAACACTTCAGAAATCAGCGTCCGGTCTGATGTCTGCTAGGTAGTTTCTGACTATTTAACGAAATAATTTGCGCATTTATTGTCGCAACGTTCAACAACACAAAAAATATAGTTATAGGCTAAAGATTACATTTTCTAGCCATTGAATATGATGTAATCATTTTATCAAGGTCGATAATTGCTTCCTCAATAAATTATCTAGATAGATATCAGTAGAGGTATTATATTTGCTATTATACTCTCCATCATCCCCGCAAAGAGTCTTTCTTCATCCGAAAATACTGTTGTATTATATCTGTTAAACACTGTATGCATTAAAATATCCGACTACCCTAAAACTGTGAATTTTTTTTTATGATTTTATTTTATGGACCATCTTATTAGCTTTATAAAAATAACAAGTTTACTAGAACAAAAACTACAAGTGTTTTAGTAAAAGAACATGCCATTACTTTAAGCAAGATGTCATACTTTAAAACGCGTTTTACTCGAAATGTGATTTTTTGAAAATCACATTTCGAGTGGGGGTCAGCGATTGCTAAAAAAGTTTTGAACATAATTAATTGAAATTTTTTCCGTAAGTTCTGTATTACAGTAGAATTGTTTTAACCTTCAGATTTATCAATCACTGTTTTATTAAAACATTTACAGTCCCTTATGTGAATATAATCACTGTCTTTTTAAGCATTTTCATATAATAACCGAGATAAAGTGCTCTAGTTTTTGTAAAAAAGAAAATATCTCTTATCCTGAAGGTCATTTCAAAATTGAATAATATAGCAACACATTAGATCTTGATTAGATTCTTGAAAGTCATTTAAAAAATGAATAGCAAATCAACAAATCAAGTTGAAAAATTGAAGATTTGTTCATAAAACTTTGGTGCAGAATGGGCGGTGTTTATGCTATTTTTTTGTCAATTTTACCTATTTTTTCCCATTTTAGTAACAACAATTTCTTTTTCTATTCTTAATTTTAGCATATTTTTCTTAAAATGCACTAAACATATCTAAAAATAACAAAAAAAAATCCCCATATCTCCTTTAAAAAAAAAAAGTTGTCGCAACCAGTGGATACTTTAAATTACTTAAATATCACATTTCTTCATTATAACTACAATAATACGCCATTGCATAAGTTTTTAAAGCCTGCTCATGCATTTAGAACTGTAATGGCGATTCACGCGCAGGGTATGACATACCCGAAGAGGCTGTATCCAAAAATATACCTTTAGAATTTGCCTATAAGCTAAGGCCCCTCAAAGGGTATGACCTTAAAGTCAGCTACACGAGAAATTATTCATTTTCCAAAAAAGATTTAGATGGAGTCTTGAAAATAGTTAGGCGCTGGGTATGACATACCCTGCGCGTGAAGTGCCGGGTCAATTTTACTCGCAGCTCAAAGGTTAGAGTTTCTCGTAAGCAATCGAACTTTCAGAATCTGTCTTGAGATGAAGTCTTGTACTCCTTCTAAATTATTTAAGCGAGTTTTTTCTACTTGTCCTGAAATAGAGGAAGAATAGGTCAGGACTGGTCTGAGGAACAGAGTACATTCAGAGTACACAACCTCAAGCGGGCACAGAGTAAAAGGCGGGATCTTATCAGTTCTGGGGGGAAAATTCGATATCACTTGGTTATGTGATGGTTAGCATATTTTTTTAAAATGTAGAAAGATGACACACACTATTACATTATTAGGTACTATGACCACAAATTTCACAATTTTACTGTGAACTTTTACACTAACATGATTTTTCAAAGCTGTGCTATTAATCACAGTCACAAATAGAGCAAAAAACTTTGCTAGTTTAGTTAAAATTAATGTAGTTTGAGTCGATTTGAGAAAATGATATCACTTAACTTTGACTCTCCATAAAAAGAAAAATATTACAAAAACTACCCTAAGCAATTTATTTCAATAGAGGACTCATTTAATTAAGGTTCCTAATTAGAGCAACGCTTCCTACATTTCTATCCATAACAATTATCACCACTTAGTATTATTATTTTTTTTTACTAAATGACTTTATTTCAGAAAACTCAATTTTAAGTGTTCAGATCAAAATAAGCAATAATTTTTTTTAAAAAAAAGGGAAAACACTTTCATAACACTTTAATGAATAAAAATGTTTGAAATACTTGCCGTTATATGTTTGCTGTTACTATGTGTTTGTTGTTTAGATGCTGTTTAAGGTTATTACTGTTTACATTTTTTCAAATTAATTTTAGCTGTTTTAAATTTATTACTGCTAAGTTTGCAGATTACTGTTTTATACTATAGTGTGTAAAGGGTTATATATATATATTTTAAAAAACTATTTTTATTTTACAAAATAATTTAAATCTGTATTTTCTCTGCGTTTTGGCCCAGTAATATAAGCAAACAAACGGTAAGGGTGGCTTTTTGAGGCAATGTTTAACACTACAATCTTTTTATTCTAAGTCTAATAGTTAACTATTATATAACTCTGGCCTTTATACTTATATACTAGCTGACCCGGCCACGCGTTGCTGTGGCTTTGTTTTAATATGTTAGTTCAATATTATCCTAAGCTATTCAATGCAGTCAAATTAATCTTCATTTATAATTTTGGAGGGTTGAAATAAAGTATAAAACATAATAATTTTAATTTTGCCCTTGATTCATCTCCTATTTGAGTGTAGTATAATGCATGAATTACTAACGAAGTCGTTAAGTAAAAACATATGAAGATTTAATTTTATAAATGTGGTGTATAACGTTGATTCTTTGCAATTTTTAAAATTATTTTTACCATTTTAAAGTATAACAACAAATAATTTTATACAACTAATCGCTAATCGGTGCACAATATTTTTCGGTAACCCGTATTTTGCTAACTCAAATAAATTAAACGGTTTCCGCACACGTCAGCATGTAACATCTAGTTGCCCATTCGAGAAACATGGATTTTCTAAGCCCAAGTATCAAATGAATATTGTTCGGATTTCAGATTCATTTATGGTCTTCGCGAAAGCCAAACGAATCGGGAATTGAAGCCTTTTGAATGGTATTACAGATTCTGACGGTATCAGTGGAATACATGGCAACAGATTCCGTAGTAGCAGAACCGAATGTTCGTTTAAACTTTACAGTCAAAATGTTTGCTTCAAGAAGTTCCCAGGAAATTCTTTTGATGATCAAACGCGCACCGTTGCATTATCTTGGTGAATTTAAGTTACGCGGATAATAACCAGGGAACCAACCGAAGATTATGAGGTGACATTCCTGATACATCTAGAGAATTCAAAAACTCGGTTGGAAAATTTACGGTTTTCTTTTCATCAACAATAGTGTCGATTGGCTTAAAAGGCGTTGGACCAACTGGCAACAACCCTGTGTCTGGAAAATTATTTCATCACAATATCAACATTTTTTCTGATTAAGTAACAGGATTACAGAGGCAATAATTATCTAGATAATTATACAGTATAACCGGAAAGACACTCTCAATCAGTTCCTTTTTGCTTAAAGAACATTACAGAAATCGTCTGGTAATTTCATGCATTATGTATTGGGATGAAGTTCTACTTCACCGTTTCCAATGTTCAGTAGTTGGTTAGGAAATATTTTCTCAGATTGATCATCTTGCAAATGTACTCGCGTGTTTATGGTCAGTCGAAGTGTTTCCACGTTTCGTTATAAAAATGATTGTTTTAAACAGGTGTTAATCTCGTGAGCAAAAGTAGAGCGTGTTATGGCTGTTAATGTCTGTCGGAAATCACCAGGTAGTAATACAACAGCAACACCGAATATTCTCTCGTTTCCTATTAAATCTTCCAAAGCTGTATGCAATGCTTTGACTGAATGTTTATGGGTCATGGTACACTTATCCCTGATCATGATTGAATTCATTTGCAATACTGTAGCCAATCTACACTTTTTTTCAATGGTACACATTACATCTTGTGTTTTATGAACGTCCAATGCCAGCTGATGCAGTTTTCCCACCATCTAACCAAGTGACAACAATGCCCGAAGATGCAATTTCCTATCGCAATCATATTGTCGCACGACTGCACCTGAAAGTTTAGTTTCTATAGGGAATGAAAATCCGGAGGTGGAACTCGAACGCAAAGCAATTTGACCTCATTCCAGCAATATCCAGAAAATTTACGGAAGCTTTTGAAATCCGTATCCAGATTCTCGTTCCTACCCCGAGAAGCACTTGGTACCCACTTTCGACGCCCCTGTTCCTGTAAGTTCAGTCTCTGAAGGGGGACATTACGGTCGGCCGGAATTATCCGGCAAAGTTACGGGAGTTTCTAAAATCTGATTTTAGATTATTCTTGTTTCCCATCCAGAAAAACACCAGGAAAGCATTTCTCTCTCCTCAAGAATTTTAAAGCAAGCCCTTTCCACAGTTCTTGCAAAATACTTTCGTCTGGCATTATTTGACGTATATATGAGATTATCTTGAATCGGATTGAGAATATTCGGATCGGCAGTTCCGAAATACAATCAAAACCCACTTTTAGCGTCTTTACGTCGGCAAGTTATGCTGGTATTGCTGTCCGAGAATATTCCGATCCCCGGCATTATCTGGCAAAAATACAGGAATTTCTATATTTCGATTTCAGACTCGCTTAAACCATCTCAAATTACACCAGGAGTACACTTTTCCCGAGCCAAGACTTTAAGGGTGAGCTCCTGCCCGGTTTGCGTAAAAGACGGTCATCCTGAATTATCCGGCAAAGTTACTGTTATTTCTCAGATTGAATATCAGATTCAGATTATCCGTTTTGAAATGCACCAGGGACCAAGTTTTCACGATCCAAGGCTTTTAAGGCAAGCCCCTGTTACGGTGTGTCTAAAATACGGTCGACTGGCATTATCCGGCAAAGTTATCGAAACTCCTAAAATTAAATTTCAGAATCTCATTTCACACTCCGAAATGCACACGGAGCTGACTTTTGATGCTCCAGCGCTAGCAAATTTAGTCGCTAGTGAGAATGAAAATCTGGACGCGGGACTCGAATCATATGCCTTTTCTCCTAATTCAGACAATATCCGGCAAGTTTAGTGGAGTTTCTGAAATATGATTTCAAATTATCATTTCCCGCCCCTAGATACAACTGGAGATTACTTTTGTGCCCCTGAGCCGACAAGTTCAGTCCCTGGAAGGGGCATTAGGGTCGTCCGGCATTATCTGGCAAAGTTACAGGAATTTCTAAAATTCGATTTCAAACTCTCGTTCACCATCCCGAATTACAACAGAAACGCACTTTTCCCGCACCAAGACATTAAGATAAGCTCCTGCCACGGTTTGCGTAATAAATGGTCATCCTGAATTATCCTGCAAAGTTACAGTTATTTCTCTGATTGGATATCAGATTCGTATTATCCATTTTGAAGTACGCCAGGGTCCAACTTTTCACGATTCACGGCTTTTAATGTAAGCCCCTGTTATGGTTTGTCTAAAATACGGTCCGCCGGCTTTATCCTGCAAGGTTATTTTTGGAAACTGACTCGAAAATCGAATTCCACACCCCGAAATACGCCAGGAACTTAATTTTCGTGCATTTTGGTTAGCAATATCTGCTTCCACAGACGCATGAGCATTGCCACATTTTGTGATTATTCCCTTACGGGAATCTGGCAACGTGTTTTCCGGATTCTTCACATTCCCGGCAATAAAAAAAAATTATGGCTTGATTTATTGAAATAAAAACTATCCTATGTTTTAAGTTGGACGAAATGACACACAGTATGCAAAATTATATTATGATCCGTTGAGTAGTTTCGGAGTCCATCGCGGACAAACACTGTGACACGTATATTTTATATATAAAGATAATTCTGGCAACTGAAGATCTTTGTTGGTTTATTGTTTGTTTTATTGTTATGTAACATTGTACAATTGTACAGTAGTCATTCAATTCAGTTTGTTTGTTATAAATAGTCCTTTCGCTTACACGTGCTATTATTTAACTTGGCTTCATTATTCTTTCTTCTTTTTTTCCATCACTTTCTATTGCTTTTTTATGTCGAAAATTCTGCTAGAAGGGGAAGGTCGGATCCCGTAAAAGCAAGCTTAACCCTATTTCACTGTCTTAAATCAATGACAGCTCCAGAAAACATAGTAGTTTTTTTAAAAATATCTACTTATATTTTGACGGGTTTTTATAGGTTTTAAAATCCATTTTTTTTTCATTCATTCTTAGCTTGGGAGGAATTACAATTAATATTTTATTATTTTATTTTATTATACTATATAAATATATGTATAGTCAGAATTTCTCTACAAGAATATAAATGCATACAAATTTACCCTTGATTTGTTATTTTTCTTAACTTTAATGAATATAACATATTTGAAATGATCAAAACTCACAATAAAGAGAAAACAGATGCATATATGAGATACACTCTCAAGCTCTCCGAATAGTTTCTTGAAATAATCAGTTGTTTTATCTGCAAAAATACCAGTTGAGGCATTGTTTGCGGTTAGACTAGGAACTTTTTGATGTACCGGATTCTTGTGAATAATATTTAAATATATGAATATTATTCTTAACATTAGCAGGGAGGATTTATATTTTCTAAAAAAATATTGAATAAAGTTTTATTATTTCTAAAAAAGAAGACAAGACAAAAAAGTTTTTCCTTGTAAAATATCGGTGCAGTGATATCCGACTTACTTTAGCTGTATAAGGATCAATATGAGCTAGTTAAAGTTTTTATTTTACTTTTATATTGCAAAATTTAGTTTTTAAGTTCTAAGAACTAACTTAAAGAAAATTGTTTCATGCAATTAATATTTTCAAAAGGTTCTGAACTCAATATCTGTTTTGCTTAAAATTGGATAACATTATTATTTAAAACCATAGTGCAAATAAACTATAATAATGTTAGTCTGTGCAGTAATTTTTTTTATTTAGATTGGGGGGGGGGGTGTTTGAATATTCATTGAAAAGAATTTTTTTTTTGAGACAGACTTGTTTTTCTTGATTTAATGTGATTCCATTTTTTGACCTTTATTCTCGCATTATAAAATCCTTTTTTTATTTGTTTGAATTTCGTTTTATCTTTTAAAGAATCCAGAGATTATATCTGCTTGTGAAGTAAAACCTGAAGATCCATACAGAGGAAGCGTCCGATTAGTCCGACTGCAAGCAGCTTCCTGTAATACCACCGAACCTCTTCACAATGCTGGATGCGATGTTACATTACAAAATTCAAGTGGTGTTATCGTATCTTCTGAAGACCCGAATAAAAGAATGTGCCCTGAAGAAATGAAAGATGTAACAGAAAATCAAATTGTTTGTTCTGATGTAAGAAATTTTTAACTCCTCTATATTATCAGGAACTATAAGAAAAATATTTCATATAAAGTTTGTACTGTGTTGAGAATGTGTGCCAACTTAAATGCATACACAAATGTAAATGGATGAGTAAAGATTCAAGTCAAAGTCACAAATTTTAAAATAAAACTATTATACGTTTCCTCCATTAATTTAAAAAAAACTTTCAAGAACTCTTCTTTAATTTCTAATAAATGCTTAGAAAGCGATAAAGTATACAAATTTGGATATTAAATATTGGGAAAATATTATAACAATTTGATTTCCATCAATCAGAAATCCTCCTTTTAAATAGTCAAACGTAATAGCATGAAAAAAAATACATAAAATGTGAAAATTTTTTTGAGATTTCAAAAAAGAATTTTTGAATGTTTACATCACATTTCTATTTTATCTCCCAACTTTTTTCCATTTTTGTAGGACTTTTGCTTAAAATTCAAATTTTTCTGTAGTTTTGAGAATATTCATTTCTCTTAAAGAAATAGTACTTCAGATGCTTGACGATTTTCTTATGGGATTTCAATTATCCAAACGTAAATTAATTTTTCGATAGCATTACTAAAATGCATCTTTGCAGTGAAGATACATTTTAGTAATGCTATCGAAAAATTATTTACTTAAACAAGATAAAGAACAATAGTTAGTATGTAATATATAAAATTGCAGCAATTCTTTATAGTCTCAAATATATCAATATTTCAGGATTTTGAAGTGAAGTGGATAAGTGCGGTCGTATATGTAAAAGTACTCAACACAAAGACTGGAGAAGTGTCTATATTAATCGGCGCTCATAAGCTTAGTTTTCTTAAATGTTTTAATATGATCACATATATAAATGTATACATTGCGTATTAATAATCACTTCTGGGCAATTGATAAGGGAGAAATGGTTTGTTCAAAATAGCGCTTTTGAGAGCTGACCACTCACAATTAAAATCAATGTAACGAAAGTTCTAAGTCGTTCCTTTTATCTGTACAAAGTAAAATGCATGCAAATTGTTTATTCAATCGATATTTCAATCAGTTAAGTTTCTAGAGAAAATCTCGAGCTTTTGAAAGTCATTTAGTTAAACTCCATCTAGCTAGCACCAAGAAAGGCGGCTAGCATCAAGTGAAGCATCACTTGAGTGAAAAAAATTGCAGGAGAGATGTTAGGTAACTCAAAGCTGGGCAAAATGCCACTAAAAACAACGTTTTCGCACCAATGAGTGTGTTGATAATCATTATCTAGAGGTTAAAAGGAGTCGCAAAAGGTTGAAAAGCTCTGTGAAAGCATATTGGTGACCATGAGAGGAGCACCACATCCTGAGATGATGGATATCGTAGCAAATCCTAATGGCAAAAAAGTATCTCTAACAGCAAATAAGAACTGACATCTCACTCTTGACCAGTGGGTTCTCAACTTACAACATACATTCATAGAGTTGCCAGAATGATTTCCCGGCGATTCAATCAAGTTGGTTTTTATGCACGGTAAGCTTGTAAAATTCATGCAGGTACAACTACGCTACCGTCAGAAACAATTATTAAAGAAAAATATTGTTCCTTCCCTATGATAACTTATGGATTAATACCAAATTAATTATTATAGAATATTTTTATTTAAAAAAAGGAAAATTAAGATTACACATGAGATCATTATCGTTGGCTTTTTTTATGATTTTAAAAGAGAAGTATATCAAGAACGATAAACTGGTACTTAGTGGTACTGGGCTCGAACTCGTGACAAGCCATCCACGATCCGATATCTTGACCACTACGTTACCGTGGCCACATCCCCTTTAAGAAAACAGTAAAGATCTAATTACATATGAATATAGAAATATTACAAAATACTAGTTACAAATAAATAAACAATACAGACGCAATTCGATTAGGAAATCGGAATGGATGTAATTGTTATCGTATTGGCACGCTATGCGAATTCAGTTCTTAATTTTTACACACACACACACACGTTTCTACTACATATTTTTTAAAACTATTAAGTTTTAGTAATGGCTAGTTAGTTGTAAACAATAAAAAAAAACTGAATTAATATTCTTGATTGAAATGTATGTTCTAGTAAATATTTTTATTGGGGACAATTCAATGATCTAGTCTAGATGACACAGCTTTCAATTTTTCCAAGAGGCCTTTCAGAGTCTATAAAGAAGGAAATCTTAACATTAGAGGAGAAACCTTCGTGGACCCCTAGAAAGGTACTTCGGCCCCCGTGGGACCATGGACCACAGTTTAAGAGCCGCTGCTTTATAAAATTGCTTAGATGTTGAAATTCTGTTCAGGTTGAAGAACTCGCTAGAAGACCTTTGTCACTAAAATCTCAGAAAACGTATTTACCTTAAAAAAATTTAGTTGACGATAGTCTACATACAAAAAAAAGTTACCTACCAAATCATACAAAAATGTACTAAATTATACTGATGTAAATAATGGCTCCACCGGCACACGGGAAATTATAAATGAAATGCACATGAAAAAATTGTTTTGCTGATGAGCTCCCCCCATAACTTAAGAGCTTCAGAGTCTACAAAGAAACCCCAAGATTATATATACTTAATAGTGGAGAATATATGTCGCCTTATTTGCAAAATCATTGTTGATGAAGTAGTGTGCGACAACATTTTTTTAAGTACCAATGCGTCAGGAAAGTGAAGTATAACTCTTTGAAGATGATCCAAAATCAAGGATCCGAAAATACAAAGAGCAATGAAGACAGTAATGTACACCCTTTCTTAGGAAATACGGTATTGATCAAAGTTATTAGTTAAA